>JARHVA010001856.1:340000-467500 GCA_037957365.1 Torreya grandis
TGGATACACATGTGATTCCCACACAAGGTGTGTGTGGAACACATAATTTCTCTCAGATTATCATTCCTATTGCCATACAACTAACCTATGCACATCTTACAATGACTACACATATTAAATCATCAACCTCACCTACTACATGATCCCTCGATTAGATTATTTAAGGTATAAAGGCTAAGGTTTTTTAGTTAGAGCATGGAACTTATAGAAATAGTCATTCTATGGATTCACATGTTTTCCTTCATCATGCATTCACATTAGATATTTTATATTATCCTTTAACTATTGGTTTTGTATATCCAAAGCTTGTATTTTGAGATAATAAAGGTGGTACAAAGCAACACCTCATATCATGCAATGCCACATATTTGGATTATTTATCCAATGAAAAATTATTGACCAAGTTATTTCAATACAAAATTAAGGAGTATTCTTTGTAATGGTTCTATAATCTCCCATTAAAATCAGTTAATAAAATAATTTCTTTGGTGGATTATTTTTTATCTCACTTTTGATCATAATTAGTGAGAAACTATAATATACTCACATTTATAAAATCAATAAAAGATCCAATGAGCCAATTAATGGCTAACTACTTCATATAATACCATTATATCCAAGATGACCAGTCCTAGAGATAACCAATGAGTGACAAGTTATATTCAATAAATTTTAATTTCCCCACTCGATGAGTCTATTATATTCAATAAATGCAAGTCATTTGATGACTTATGCAGTAAAATTAGAGATCAAAAAGTTAAGCTCATAAATTTGAACATGCTCAAGGATGTTCTTAATGCTACAAGTACTTCAAGTTTAAAGTCTAAAATTAAACCAAACTATAAGGTTAAATAAAATGATACTAATAATGAGGAAAAAATAATGGCTAATGAAATATCATGGTCTACAAATTGACTTCTTTTAGCCACTACATAAAGGAGGTAATTTTCAAAATTGAGGTAGTTAATTGAGTGAAACCTTAATCTCTCTCTCCATCACAATAGGTTGATATGCATGCCTACACCTAATGCATATTTTTTATAGGTGATGTGTTGTACATTATAAAAATAGATGATATAATCTAAAGCATAATATAAGTATCTCATTGATGACAACATTATTAATTTTATCATATCTATAGAAGATTTAAGACCATAACATAATGGAAATGTAAAGTTAAAATTATTTTATAATCATCTTCTTAATCATAATATAATTTAAAATCAATATATTTTTTAGGAATATTATAGATATAGTACACATAATACTATTCTGACCTATGATCATACAGTTGATAGTCTAATTTGTAAAATTTTAGTCATATTCATACAATGGTCTATAATTACATTTTATGATAGTGATATTTTGTATGATGACTTAAATTCTAATTCATTATTAATACATGCTAATGTTGATTCCCACCCTATTTATAGTTTCATGATAGATAATTTTTCAAGTGAAAATTTGCACATTGACACTCTTAAGTAATCTTTTATCATACATGAGAATATGATAGAAATAACCAAGATAGTAAAAATATTTAATGAATAGAGGCATAATCCTTTATGACACATTATGCTTTCTCTTAAGGTAGACCTTGTAATAATATCTACTCCATTCATAGTATTACAAAACACATCCATATTTAACATGTTGTTTGGATGTCTATGGATACACATGTTACATGTAGTACCCTTATTAGTACAATGATTTACCAAGTACATACATTTCTAAATGTTGGTCAAAGTTATAGGTATTTAATCTAAGTACTCTATTCAACCACATGCATTTTTTCCTTGACCCCCACTACCACTATTTTTGGGTTTTCCACCTAGTTATGATCATTCTATAAACTCAAATACTATGCATATTCAATATTATGATATAGAGGTTATTTCTATGCCTATCCAAACTCATGATATATAATCACTTATACCTCCTACTTTGGTTCATTTTGTATATATAGTTTAGAAAAGGTATTTAAATTTCCTTGATGATAAGTAATTTAGTTTATATTATATTAAAGATTCATCTAAGAATCATGTATGCCATTATCTACTATATCATGTACTAATCTATCATCACAAATATTTTACTTTGTTCCATAATAAACATAAAAATATATACATTTTCTTATTAATAGTGAATTAAACATATTATTTCAACTCATAAAATAACTCATTTCACACAATATACTATGAATGATGATTATGGGGGTTACAATACAACACAATTTCATTTTGCATATTTAGAATCAAATGTAGTTGCAACTATATATGGGAATTTTCACTCACAAAAGGTGAGCATTGCACCATATGATATAGGCACTTCATGTGAGCATCCCATTGACAATATCAATGGTTATCATTATCCACACCCTAAGAATTATAAAAATATAAAAAAATGAAAAATAAACATTTAAGCATTTTATATTAAGAGTGTTTAAAAAAAATTATTTAATATAAATTAATTTTAAATAATGAAGACGAAAAATAATATAATTTAAAAAATTTAAAAATTAAAATATGAAAAATAAATGAGAGCATAGTCCTTTTAGGAATATTATGAACTTTAAATAGTAGGATTACTAGGTAGCCTCTAAGATCTACGATTTTAGCCTAGATTTCATGGATTGTGCAAGTGGGTTGAATTTCTTAGGAAAAAATTAAGGTAATTAATTCAAATTATAAGGATCCCATGTGGACATGTAAGTACTTAATTACATATGTAAGAAAGAGGGATTAATTTTTTAAGTAAACCCATATGGCATATGTAATAAAATTAAGTAAAAATGTAATAAGAATTATCAAGCATATAATAAAATCTAATGACTTTGTAATAAATGTGTAAGGATGGGTTTACATGTGTAAGTAATCCCAAATGGGTATGTAATAAATTTTTAATGAAAATCAAGGGTTTTTAATAAAAAATCAATTATTTTTAAAGAAAGGTAGCCCCTATACTAATGAATTTTGATAGATATTTTTTGAAGGATTTTCCTATTTACTTTCCAATATTTGGCTTGTTTCTAGGATGGATCATATTCTAGTTTCATTTTTATTAGTATTTGACGTAAAATGAAAAGTTTGCATTCATATTATTGACAAAATTTGACCCTACAGGTCAAATTGGGACCCCTATAGTAAAAAACTTGTTTTTTAAGTGTTTTAGGGGTTTAATATATATGCAATGAGGTATACCATAGGTCATTTGATTTGATTTAATGTTATATTAGCCTTGGTCATTAGTCATTATATAATTTTAAGGTCAAAATAGGGCATTAAATGAGTTGGAAGGCCTCCTATGGAAGTGTGAAGGTGTAATAAGGGTGATTTTGTGCCTTAATAAAATATTCATAATTGAAAGTGATAGGTTTTTCAGAAGAAAGAGTAATTTTCTTGGGAAATAATAAGAGTTTGGCACTTCTATGACCTATGGGAGAGTTTTAAACATGGAATAAGATTGTAATATGAATATTCATCTTACTCAAGTTTATTTCCATGCTTGACATTCTCTATAAGTTCCAATTTTGAGCTAAAACTGTTATGCTCCTTTTTCACCCTTCTAGACACACAGAACTAGTCTTTAGGTTTGTACTTGGTACAAATAATTGGAGAACTTATAGGTCAAAATACTTTAGGAGGTAAAATTAAAATAAAAGAGATTAATTTCCATAATAAGAGTTATAATAATGGTGGACTATGCTTTATGAACCATCCTCATGAAATTGACTGTGTTTTTCTACGTGCAAATTTGTGTACCTTATAGGTTTTACCTTGGTTTGGAGAAATTAATACAAACCAACTACTAAGGTTGATTCTAGTTGATGTTGGATTACTTATATAATTATCTATATGCTTGGTTTCAAATTTCAAGGTGTTTTCATGAGTAAATCATCTCAAGTTTGTAGACTGCTCTCATTTGGGATGATAGGCCTATTTTCACCATTTGTAGATCTTCATGCTTTGACAATGGATTAAAAGGGTTGTGATAGGTATATTTGCTTTATGAACCATCCTCATGAAGTTGACTATGTTTTTCTATGTGAAAAGTTGTGTACCTTTTAGGTTTTACCTTAGTTTGGAGAAATTCATACAAACCAATCACTAAGATTGAATCTAGATGATGTTGGATTACTTATATAATTATCCCTATACTTGGTTTCACATTTCAAGGTGTTTTTATGAGAAAATCATCTCAAGTTTATAGACTACTCTCATTTGGGATGATAGGCCTATTTTCACCATTTTTAGATCTTCATGCTTTGACAATGGATTCAAAGGGTTGTGATAGGTATATTTACTTTATGAACCATCCTCATGAAGTTGACTATGTTTTTCTACGTGCAAATTTGTGTACCTTATAGGTTTTACCTTGGTTTGGAGAAATTCATACAAACCAATTACTAAGGTTAATTCTAGATGATGTTGGATTACTTATATAATTATCCCTATGCTTGGTTTCACATTTCAAGGCATTTTTATGAGAAAATCATCTCAAGTTTGTAGACTGATCTCATTTGGGATGATAGGCCTGTTTTCACCATTTTTAGATCTTTATGCTTTGACAATGGATTCAAAGGGTTGTGATAGGTATATTTGCTTTATAAACCATCCTCGTGAATTTGACTATGTTTTTCTATGTGAAAATTTGTGTACCTTATAGGTTTTACCTTGGTTTGGAGAAATTCATACAAACTAATTACTAAGGTTGATTCTAGATGATGTTGGATTACTTATATAATTATCCCTATGCTTGGTTTCACATTTAAAGGTGTTTTTGCAAGCAAATCATCTCAAGTTTGTAGACTACTCTCATTTGGGATGATAGGCCTATTTTCACCATTTTTAGATCTTCATCCTTTGACAATGGATTCAAAGGGTTGTGATAGGTGTATTTGCTTTATAAACCATCCTCATGAAGTTGACTGTGTTTTTCTACGTGCAAATTTGTGTACCTTATAGGTTTTACCTTAGTTTGGAGAAATTCATACAAACCAATTACTATGGTTGATTCTAGATGATGTTGGATTACTTATATAATTATCCCTATGCTTGGTTTCACATTGCAAGGTGTTTTTATGAGAAAATCATCTCAAGTTTGTAGACTGCTCTCATTTGGGATGATAGGCATATTTTCACCATTTTCAGATCTTCATGCTTTGACAATGGATTCAAAGGTTTGTGATAGGTATATTTGCTTTATAAACCATCCTCATGAAGTTGACTATGTTTTTCTACGTGCAAATTTGTGCACCTTATAGGTGTTACCTTGGTTTGGATAAATTCATACAAACCAATTACTATGGTTGATTCTAGATGATGTTGGATTACTTATATAATTATCCCTATGCTTGGTTTCACATTGCAAGGTGTTTTTATGAGAAAATAATTTCAAGTTTGTAGACTGCTCTCATTTGGGATGATAGGCATATTTTCACCATTTTCAGATCTTCATGCTTTGACAATGGATTCAAAGGTTTGTGATAGGTATATTTGCTTTATAAACCATCCTCATGAAGTTGACTGTGTTTTTCTATGTGCAAATTTGTGCACATTATAGGTTTTACCTTGGTTTGGAGAAATTCATACAAACCAATTACTATGGTTGATTCTAGATGATGTTGGATTACTTATATAATTATCCCTATGCTTGGTTTCACATTTTAAGGTGTTTTTATGAGAAAATCATCTCAAGTTTGTAGATTGTTCTCATTTGGGATGATAGGCCTATTTTCACCATTTTTAGATCTTCATGCTTTAAAAATGGATTCAAAGGGTTGTGATAGGTATATTTCCATTTTTTAAATGTGATTTTTATTCCCCATAACCTATAAATATCATTATTCAAGGCATTGATCTATGCAGGTACAGTTATGAACACCATAGAGTCAACTTTCTACTCATTGTTTACTTGCAACCATGGTGAAGCACATGTATGAAACTTGTGTCATGTTCACAGAGGTGTATTTAAGGTTTTGAGTCCTTGGTGTATCCTTTAGAATCATAAATTAGTTAATCAAGCTTTCATTTGATGCAAGAAAAAGGTATTGTGAAGTCATGTGCAATATCCTCACACATTTTGCCATGAATATGCATTTATAGGTGCTTGTAAGAGAATTTCATGTTGAATAGGATGTGTTGACATCTGTTTTATATCCTTAGAGTGTGAAGAGTCCATTGGAAATCATTTAAATGAGTTTAAAACTCATAAAGGCCAAAAAATAGGTACCTTGTCCATGCTTGAAACTTTGTTACCTATGTATGAAGATAACCACCTACAAGTGGTGATTGATAGAGAACTAGAGTACTCATATGGAGTGTTTTAGAATGATGAAATCTTCCTTGAAGGTCCTAACATGTGTTGACCATAGTAGGTGTTTTTTGAGTGTAAAGTTGGAAAATTGAAGTGGAGATACCTTCAAATCATGAGATGATAGTGTTCAAGGATTTTATCCCTAAAATGTGAAAATAAAGGTCTGAGGTGTTTTGTTGATGTCTTGAAATAGGGATACTAAAGGGTTTGAAGTAACTAGATGAATATACCTTATAGCCTCTAGCATAGAAAAGAGTTTTTCAAAGTTTTAGGGGAGGATGATCAAGGTAAGATAATTTTTGAGAGGCCTAAAGTTGCCTAAAAAACCCTAAACTCAAGCATTGATGTCTACAGGACTTTGATCCAAAAGTGACCTTGAACTCTAAGTTGATAGTTCTAGATCATGCCAATATATGATAGTGGTTAAAAATGGTTCAATTGGAATATATGACCTAAAATATCATCATAAGGAGATAACATACTATGTTTTAGTTATAATATTCACCTACAAGTGTCCCCTCAAGTGGAAATATGCACCTATAGCCAACTATAGGTGACTCATAGGGTACTGAACAAAGAGGGTGATGATTCCTAGTGTTGGTATAGTCCTAACCATTGCTAAATAACCTTTAAAATTTAATTAAAGTATTTATACATTATGATCATAGTTAAACATGGTCCCTTAACATCTACAAGATCTCATTTATTTCAATAACAATTGACCCTATTTGACTGTGTCATACAGTGAATAATTTTGGTGTCTAAGTGATGTTTGAGACCATAGGGTGAAAAAAGGTATTAAAAAGATACCAAATGACCATGGATGCTTGATTAAAGGTTCTAAACATTGTCTCAATCCTAAATGATCAAGTAGACTTCTACAAAACCTCTCACAATCAATTATAGTTGACTGTGAGGGGTAGAGAATAAATGGATTAAAATTATTGGAGTATATATGGTCCAAACATGAAAGAATAAGTTAAAATAATTGATAAAATGATATGTAGGGTTTAAATGTATCATATTCACTAATTTAAAAAAAAAATCCATCCTAAATCTCCACCTATAGGTGAAATACAATAGGTAGGGTAACATAGTTAGACCCAGCAGAGCAAGCATGGTTGGGAATGCAGATATAGATGATTGAGAAGGTTGATAAGTGTAGAAACCATTTTTAAAATGATAGTGATCACATTTTAACACCATAATGAGTTATAAACAAGCTATGAGAGAGATATCTAGGGTAAAAATACACATTCCACAAGCTAAAACCTTGTAGATAGACTATTTACTCATAGTCTATCTTGGTGTTTTAAAAGTTTGAAAGGTCAAATAATATGATAAAAATATAAAAATTTATATATATCACCTTTATGACTTAAATAAAATCCTCAAGTAATCATAATTATCTGAGTAAATAAGGGAGTTCCCTTTGTTTTATTGTAGATAGAGAGCACTTCCTTTGTGCATAGAACTTGTAGTCTTGGAAAATATGGGAAATAAGATGAACCATAAGCTATTTGAAAATTATAGGAAGGTATGATAAGATGTAACACATTAAAACCAACATAAATAACCATTATAATGATGGTGATACATAATAGGATGTTCTAAACCCTCAAGTACGCAAACAAACATATCAAACATAGTTTAGGCCTAAAGCCAAATGGAGAACCACTTTCATTTATAGTATAGATTAACCATTATAATGAATTTGAGAATGTATATGGAAAAAAAATAGGTTTATAATTTATTATATGTAGGGAGAACCATAAAAAATCTATTTTGGGCTTCAAGGACAACTCAAGCGTACTAGACATGGTTAGGCCTAGTTTTCAAATGATGGGTCATTTTAATTTTTACCTTAAGAAAGATTTATAATGGATCATATAATGGATATGGGATAATAATATAGGTTTTAAATATTTTTTAGGGCATATAGGTTTCAAATAATCCATTTTTGAGTTCAAAACTAACTCAAACCTGTAGGAAATAGAAGGAAGAACTCGATAGGCTAGTTTTCAATGCTCATATTTTTTCTTAAGGATGTGCATGGAGGCCAAAGATGTTTCGAGGTGTTATAAAGGGTCATAAAAAACCTTCTTGTGTAATTTTTTTGTAGGTTTAATTTCAAGTTTTTATGAACAAAGCTTAAGAGTCAAAACTACTCAAAACCCTTGTAAACCCTTGTTAGTGACCAGTTTAAGGAAATGAGGTTGGAGAGATACTATAATAGCATATTTTTCCTAGGATGATGGTTTAACCTTGTAGTATAATCTCTTAGGATACTTTCCATGATTTTGGATTATAAAAAGTTATACGAACAAGGTAAAAACATGGTACTTTTGACTATTTTATGTGTTTTGTAGGTACTAAAAAGAGTCTAAAGATGAAAAAAACTTTAGGAGAAAAATTAGGACTTGGTATAACCCATAATTTCCATTTAATTCTTTATAATAACTCTTAAGTGTAAAAAAAATATAACTTCATCTTAGCCAGTCAAAATTGGCATAGTACCAAGCTAGTGAGAAGTGTAAAAAATTGAAATAGAAGTGATTTTAAGGTGTCCCTAATTATTATAAGGCCATAGAGGATATTGATAAGTTCATCCACAAAATTTTATTTATTTTAATGGGAAACTGAATCCAAGTGTGCAAGGTGTGGGAAAGAAGAGTTTTTTAGATTGTAGATGGTGATAACTCATTTTGGGAAGATTCTAGATGACTAGGACTACAACTAATGCATGGAGAGGCATTTATGAAATACTTCCAATTCATTACAATAATTATACCTATCCCTAATCGCTTTTTGGATTTTTAAATAGTTAAAAATCATGAACTATTTTTTTGAGCTTGAATGAGAACTTTCATGCCACTTTTCATGAGTTTCATGCCTTCTATGGACACTTATAATTCCTAACCTTACATGGTTTATCCCACATCATTTTATCATGTAAAAATAAATATTTTTATCATCTTGAAAAGTGTCCTTGTGACCCTTAGATTTATCTCTTCTCTCTCTCACAAGTTCTATAAGAACTAGCCATTTTGGCCTTTGTAATTCATGTTCCACCTGAGTATGGTGAAGCCCTACTCATTTACATACCATTTGATCAATTATACTATTGATTTTTACCTATTATATGACTATTTTGAGTGTTTTGTTTGAATCTTTGATCTTGTATAAGTGATATTTCTTGTTTCATTAGCATGGTTGTCTCATTCTTTCATCTATTTGTAGTTGGAAAGCTTCTTCTTACAGGGCATGTAAAGTATTCTAGGAAGTGTCAAGGTTAAGTGAGTTAGTCTATCACTATTGTCATCCAAGGCTTTTTTTCTAGTCCTCCTAGCCTAAACATTCATCCCTAACCTCATAATGTAATATTGATGTGAGAAGATGTAGATTGGAGAAGTGTATGTTTGGTTAGTCTCTTGGTTTCATATGTAACATGCAGCTGGTTAGAAGTCATCAAATTATTTGGTGTATCACCTCCCTTAGGATAGTTTTCTTTTATTTTTCTCTCTCCCTTTCCTCCCCTCAAAGTTTAGGTGTAGTTTTGATCCAAAGTGGTACATCAAGGGAGATATCCTTATCCAGAGACTCACCTTATCCTTAGCCTACCCACAAGCTTAGAGGTGTTTCAATTGTGCCACTTAGATGAGGAGAGTTGAGACATCTCCTCAAATGGTGAAAATCCAAGTGATAATAGGTTTTAACACACTTCGTGGGACTTTTTGTCCAATAAGTTGAAAGATTTTTGGTGTTATCTTTCAAAAATTAGCCTTTGGAAGAATACATCTAAGCATCAATGGAAAATCCAAGATTACATAATATTTTCAATCAGTCTAGGTATTACTTTTCAAGATTTTTGATAATAATTCCTTGTGTTCTTGCTTCCTAATGAATTTTCATGGCTGACCTTGGTGTTGAGTTTTATTTTACACAAGTTGGTGAGGTTTATCAAGCTTATAGAAATCCGTATCAGCCTTGCTATAATTCCTACTAGTTCAAATATGATCATTTTCATCCCATTCATGAAGTGTATTAGTCTTATAGCTAGCCTTCTCAATATCTTACTCCTCCTATTTAACTTAATCACTTCTTAAGTTAGTCCATTTCAACCTTCAAGAAAAATCTTTTGGGATATGAGAAGTACATGTTGGATATTAATACACAAAGAGGATATGGTCTAAATATTCCTAGTCATTCTATTTAAAAAGTGAGAGATGCATTAGAGTTGGTCAAAAGAGAGTGGGCACCTATTGAGAGAGCAAATTGGCAAAGGCTCACAAGTGAAATGCTAAATGTGAGTGGCTTGGTTTCTTCCTTAGAGGATAGGCTAAGAATTCATGAAATTTAGCCTAACCAAACCTATCAACATTCATTTCCAATTCTACAAGATTGCTATCAGTCCTACATGGTCCCCACTCATTAACCCAATCAAGCTTATCAAAGTCATCCTTTTCCTAATCAGTTGGAAGAGAGAGTTGAAAAGAGAAACCTTATTTTTTAAGCTAATATTGATAGGCATATTGATTTGGGTAATATGAATATGTATTAGTCCATGTCATCAGAAAAATAAGTGGAATATAATCCCTCATTACCCTCTTTAATTACATCCCCACCTCAAGAAGTGACCTCTAGATATGAGATTCCAAGTTGGAGACAAGGTGGAGACTCCAAGCCCAAGGACATTCTAAATTTTTTGAATACTTCATCCACTCCTAAAAGTGCATCAATACCTCAAGGAAATAATTATAATCCTAACATCCTAAGATATAATAGTATAATGGAGTCATGGGGAAAGAAAGAGGAGAAAAGTCTTGATAAAGAGTGTGAAATTGAGAAGGAGATTGATCTTATACAAACCCCTCCCACCCTTCCTCAAGAAACCTCTTGTCCTCCATATTACCCTCTTCTACTCATCATCCTCATGAATATTCATATGAAATATAATAAAGGATTTTACAAGAGAACCTAGCCAAGCAAATTGAAGATTTAGAATCAAGGATGAAATTGCTAAGTCAAGGTGTGATGGAAGGTTTAGATCCAAAAGAATATCCTATGCCTAAACATACCCCATCTAACCTTCCTCAATAAATTGTTCAATCTAAATCAGATTTGAATGAAGTGATTCTCAAATGGAAGGAGGAAAACCAAAATATTTTAGCCCAAGGTCTTCCTCTCCTTCCTCAAGATCTTCCAAAAGAATCCCCTACATTCCACTCTCAATTTGATTTTGTGTTCTATGTACCACCTCCACCAACTATTTCATTTTGTCCTCACCCCATCACCCTTTAAATTGATATACCTATAGTATGGGAAGATAAGGAGGATAATCTGGTTGATAAAAACTCATAATGTTTTCTTAAACAAAGTCTAGCTCCTTGGAAGCCTCATTGGACTAAGTCACATGACTTCAAGATGCCTAGTATTGGAATCACAGAGAAGGAAATTGAAGATCTTTCAGCCCTTGGGAACCAAAGTCCTATTATATAAGTTGACATGAAAATTGAGAGCCCTCAAGAGGTTGTAAATGCTAAATAAGAGGTGGTGTCTTGTGTTGAATCTTTAGATTGGGTTGATATGGAAGAATGTTTTCATTTTGCCAAAGAGGAAGAAATGATCATTGGTTCTTCCATCACTATGAAATATATCATGGATGGGAAAGAACAAGCTCAACATTAGCCTTTGGATGATTTTTTTTAAATCATTAGAGAAGGATATACTCCTCTTAAAGGAGGTTATGATTTAGTAAAAGATGGAGAAGGCAGCCTTGGCACTCAAGTGAGTATGTAAAGAAAAGGTAACTTCTCAAATCTATCCTTCTAAGAGGAATATGCATCTCATGATGACATGTTTGAAATTATCAAGATGGGATATCATCCTCTTTACTAGTTGGGAGAAAAACATCATATCTTGAAGGATGGAACAAGATCCTATTGGCCTCAATCTTCTAAGGAACAAGAAACCAATCATCTCGAAGTCATTCCTACAAAGAAGATGAAGTTAACCATTAGATGAAGAGTGGATAGCCATATGAGATATGTGTATGAGTTCAAGAGGAATATATTTAAATTGGAGATCTATTTAAGGATGATTTACTTGAGAGTAGATCAAGTGAAGTGCCAAGGAATAGGTTTGATCTATAAAGCATCCAATTCAAGGAGAAACATGCTTGGCACTATGATTCATCTCATGAAGAAAAATATTCAAGAAACTTTCATTTTGATCCTAAAAATGAGGTAGGATTAGTTTCTATTTATGCATAATAGTTTGTTTTCTAATTTTCCTAAGTGTTTTGAGCATATGTGTGTCTTGTTAGTATGTTTGCTTTACTTTGTGTGTGTCTTTTATCTTGTGTGGTTGAGGTAATTAGTTGTCTTATCTTGGTCTAGCTTATTGTCAATATTCAAAGTCCTCTTGTGTGTTTTAGACTTCAAGTGACTCCTAAACTCAATGAGCTGATAAGGCTACTAGTCTAGTTAGTATATCAAGAATACTACCCCTATGAGTCACTAGTTTGTTAACCAAATTTGACTTTATAGTTCAAATTATGATCCCTATAGGAAAAAAATGATTTTTAAGTGTTTTGGGGGTCTAATATATATGTCATGATGTATATCATAGGTCATTTTATGTCATTTCATGTTATATTAGCCTTGGTCATTAGTCATTATATCATTTTGAGCCATTTTACTGTCAAAATAGGGTATTAAATGAGTTGTAAAACCTCCTAGAGAAGTGTGAAGTTTTAATAATGGTGATGTCACATGACATGTGTTAATTAATTTTTCATAACTTAAAGCGATAGGGTCTTTATAAGAAAGAGTAGTTTTCTTGGGAAAGGAGAAGATTTTGGCACTTGTATAGCCTATGAGAGAGTTTTACACATGTTATAAGGTTGTAATATGAATATTCATCTTTATAAATTTAATTTACATGCTTTGGAAGTGCCATTTTTGAGCTAAAACCATTTTGCTCCTTTTCATCTTTCTAGACACATAGAACCAGTCTTCAAGTTTGCACCCAGTATGGGTAGTTGGAGAAATTATAGGTCAAATGACTTTAGGAGGTGAAATAAAACTTATAAAGATTAATTTACATAAAAATATTTTTAATAATGGTGTCATATTCTTTATGAACCATCCTCATGAAATTGATTGTGTTTTTCTACCAACAAATCTATGCACTGTAAAATTTTTGCCTTGGTTTGGAGAATTCCTTACAAACCAATTTCTAAGGTTGATTTAAAATTATGTTGGATTAATTATATAATTCTCCATATAATTTTTTTCACATTCTAGGGTGATTTTATGAGAAAATCATCTCAATTTTGTAGACTGCTCTCATTTGGGATGACAATCTTATTTGCACCATTTTCAAATCTTCATGCTTTGATAATAGCTTCAGAGGGTTATGATAGGTCTATTTAAATGTTTTCAATGTCCTATTTATTCCCCTTGACCTTTTAATCTCATTATTCAAGGTAATGCTCTATGAGGGTGTAGTTATGAACACCATATAGTTAACTTTTTGCTCACTATTTACTTGCAACCATGATGAAGCACATGTATGAAACTTGTATGTCATGTTAACAAAGGTGTGTTTAAAGTTTTTATGCCTTGGTGTATTATTTATCATCATTAATAAGTAAATCAAGATTTCATTTGATGTTATAAAGAGGGATTATGCAGTCATGTATAGCATCCTCACACATTCTGCCATGAACATGCACCTACAAGTGCTTGGAAGAGAATTTCATAAAGGCCTTTATTTAACATGAAATTCTCTTCCAAGCACTTGTCCATGCTTGCAATGCCTATGTATGAAGATAACCACTTATAGTTGGTGATTGACAGATAACTAGAGTACTCATATGGAGTGTTATAACATGATGAAACCTTACTTGGAGGTCTTAACATGTTGTGTTTACCATTATAGGTGTGTTTGGAGTGTAAAGTTGGGAAATTGAAGTGGAGATACCTTCAAATCATGAGATGATAGTGTTTAGGGAGTTTATCCCTAAAATGTGAAAACAAAGGTCTGAGGTGTTTTGCTGACATCTTGAAATTGGGATACTAAAGGGTTTAAAGCATATACATGAGTAAAACTTGTAGCCTCTATCATATACAAGAGTTTTTAAAATTTTGAGGGGAAGATGACTAGGGGAAGATAGTTGTTGAGAGGCCTAAAGTTACCTACAAAAACACTAAACTCAGGCATTGATGTCTACAGGATTTTGAGCCAAAATTGACCTTGCACTCTAAGTTGATAGTTATAGATCATGATAATATATGATAATGGTTCCAAATGGTTCAAGTTGAATATATGACCTAAAATATCATTATAAGGAGATAACATACTATGTTTTAGTTATAATATTCACCTAAAGGTGTCCCCTTAAGTGTAAATATGCACCTATAGCCAGCTATAGGTGACTGGTAGGGAAGTGAATAAATAGGGTGATGATTCCTAGTGTTGGTATAGTACTAACCATTCCTAATAACCTTAAAACTTCAAGTAATGTCTTTGTAAAATATTTCATTTTGTTTCAAACATAGTTGACCCTATTTGACTATGTCATACAATGAACAGTTTTGGTGTCTAAGTGATGTTTAAGCCCACAGGGTGATCAAAGGTCCAAAAAAGATACCAAATGACCATGGATTATTTTGGAAAGGTTAAAAATTTTTTATCAATCCTAAATGAGCAAGTAGACTTCTACAGGACCTCTCATAGTCAATTATAGTTGACTGTGAGGGGTAGAAAACAAATGGATTGGAATTCTTGGAGTTTATATGGTCCAAACATGAAAGAATAAGTTAAAATCATTGATATATTATCAAGGAGGGTTTAAATAAATAATATTCACTAATTTAAAAATTTAATTCCATCCTAAATCTCCACCTACAGGTGAAATACAATAGGTAAGGTAGCACAATCAGACCCAACAAAGCAAGCATGATTGGGAATGTAGATGTACATGATTGAGAAGGTTGGTAAGTGTATAAAACATTTTAAAAATGATAGTGATAAAAATTTGACACCCTCATGAATTGTAAAAAATCTATGAGAGAGATCTCTAAGGTAACAATACACATTCCATAGGCCAAAACCTTGTAGATAGTTTACTTACCCACAGTGTATCTTGGATTTTTGAGAGTTTGGGAGGTCAAATCATATGATAAAGAGATAAAAAAATTTAAATAGAACCTTTATTAATTTCATAACCTCCTTAATTAATCATAATTGTCTAAGGAAATAGGGGAGTGCCCTTTATTTTGTCTCAGATAGAGGGCACTCCCTTTGTGCATGAAATTTGTAGTCTTGGAAAAGATGGGCAAGGTGATGAAATAGAAGCTATTTGAAAATTATAGGAAGGTATGATAAGATTTAACACATTAAAACCAACATAAATAACCCTTATGAGGAGGATGATACCCATTATGATGTTCTAAACCCTCAAGTATGCAAGTAGGCCTGTCAAACATAGTTTAGGCCTAAAGCCAAATGGAGAACTACTTTCATTTCTAGTATGGATTAAAAATTATAATGAATTTTAGAATGTATATGTGGGAAAAATAGAGGTGTATAAGCTATTTGATGTAGGGATAACCATAAAAAATCCATTTTAGGCTTCAAGGACAACTCAGGCCTACTAGACATGGTTAGGCCTATTTTTCAAATGATAGGTCATTTTATTTTTTACCCTTAATAAAAATTTATAATGAATTTTAAAATTTTTATTGGGTCATAATATATGTGATCAATCTTATTTTATGTAGAGAGGTTACAGATAATCCATTTTTGAGCTCAGAACTAACTTAGACCTATAGGAAATAGAAGAAAGAGCTCAATAGGCTAGTTTTGAATGCTCATATATTTTTTAAGGATGTGCATGGAGGCCAAAGAAATTTAGAGGTGATATTAGGGTTCATAAAAAACTTTATTTTGTAATTTTATTTTAGGTTGAATGTCAATTTTTTATGAACAAAGCGTAAGAGTCAAAACTACTCAAAACCCTTACAAACCCTGCTAGTGACTAGTTGTAGGAAATGAGGTTGGAGATATACTATCATGACATACTTTTCCTATGATAATGATTGAAAATTTTAGGATACTCTCTCAGGATACTCCCAATGCTTTTGCACTATATATAATCATATGGTTCGGGTACAAAATAGGGTACTTTTAACTTTTTATGTGTTTTTCAGGTTCCAAGAGGATTTTGAAGATGAAAAAAACTTTGGGAGAAGTATTATGAATTTGGATAACCAATAATTTCCATTTAATTAATCATAAAAACTCTTAATTTTTCAAACAAATAGCTTCATCTCAGCCAGTCAAAATTGACATAGTGACCAAGCTAGTGAGAAGTGTGAAAACTCCAAATGGAAATTACTTTAAGGTATCCCTAATGATTATAATGACATGGAGGATCTTGAAAGGTTTAATACACTCTATTTTATGTATTTTAATGGGAAACTAAATCCAAGTGTGCAATGTGTGGGAAAGTGGAGTTTTTTAGACTACAGATGGTGATAGCTCATTTTGGGAAGATTTTGGATGACTAGGACTACAACCAATGCATGGAGAGGCATGTATAAAATAATTCCCCCTAATTTAAATCATAAATTTTTTCCCTAATCAGTTTTTGGATGTTCAAATAGGTACAAATAATGAAGGTAGTTTTCTAAGCTAGAATGAGAACTTTCATGCCACTTTTCATGAGTTTTATGCCTTGTATGGACACTTTTACTTCCTAAAATTTCATGTTTTGTCCCACATATTTTTATAATGCAAACTTAACACCTTTTATTATCTTTAAAATTGTTCTTTTGACATTTGGAATTCTTTATTCTCCTCTCTCTCTCTCAAGTTCTATAAGAACTAGCCATTTTGGCCTTTGTGATTCATGCTCCACCTGAGTATGGTAAAGCCTTTCTCATTTGCATACCATTTTATCAATAAGAATACTAATTTTTGCCTCTTCTATGATTGTTTTTAGTATGTTCATTCAAAAAAATTGATCTTTCATAAGTGATAACTCTTGTTTCCTTAGCATGGTTGTCTTATTATTTCATATATTTGTAGTTGGAAAACTTCTTCTTGTAAGGCATGTGAAGTGTTCTATGAAGTGTCAAGGTTGAGTGAGTTAGTATATTAAATAGTTCCATCCAAGGCCTTTTGTCTATTCTTCCTATCCTAAACATTCATCCCTAACCTCAATGTAATATTGATGTGAGAAGATGCAGTTGAATAAGTGTATGTTTGCTTAGTCTCTTGGTTTCATGTGTAACATGCAACTGGTTAGAAGTCATCAACTTATTTTGTGTATCACCTCCATTAGGATAGTTTATTTCTATTTTTTTCTCTCCCTTACCCCCCCAAATTTTAGGTGTGTTTGTGATATAAAGTGGTACATCAAGGGATTTATCCCTATCTAAAGATTCACCTCATCCTTAGGCTACCCACAAGCTTAGAGGTGTTTCAATTGTGCCACTTGGATGAGGAGAGTTGAGACATCTCCATAAAGGTTGAAAATACAAGTGAAAATAGGTATAATAATAGGTATGTGTGTAATTTAGGTTTATTTTCTCTCTCTCTCTCTCTCTCTATATATATATATATATAGAGAGAGAGAGAGAGAGAGAGAGAGAGAGAATAAACCTAAATTACACACACCTATTATTATACCTATTTTCACTTATATTTTCAGCTTTTACAGAGATGTCTCAACTCTCCTCATCCAAGTGGCACAATTGAAACACCTCTAAGCTTATATATATATATATATATATATATATATATATATATATATAGGAAAATCTCCCATTTTACATACTTTTCCTATAAAGCTATTAAAATCAAGATAAGGTATGTATTATCATAGTAATATGAATGAATCAAGAAATTTTAATTTTTATCAAATAATAAGGTTTTAGGTGTTCCTTAATTAATTTTTCATGGAAATGCTTAGTTATTTTCTTATGAGTTTTCATTGCAAAACATTTTGTATCGGATAACCTAGGGTATGAATATATAATCCAAAATTATTATTGATTTACAAAATATTGCCATAACTTTCAAAGAAATGTTGTTTTAAACTATATTGGATTATAAAAAATAAAATAAAATTATATAAACATTTGATTTTGTGTGTGTGTGGGGGGGGGTGCGGTGGGGGAGGGGGGCCATGTGCATGTGTTCGGACTTATACATGTGTGTGTAATCACACACACAAATAATTAAAAAATTTATTGTATAAAATATTATAATTAAAAACCTATGTACACACACAATCAAATATTTATATAATTTTTTTGCGTGTGATTCAATATAGTTTAAAATAATATTTATTTGAAAGTTATGACAATATTTTGTGGTGTGTGTGTGTGTGTGTGTGTGTGTGCGTGTGCGCACGCGCGTGCGCACGTGTGTGTATAAATACTTACATATATATCTATATATAAATACACACACACATTTATATGTATGTGTGTGTACATATGTATGTATATGTTTACATAAGTATATTTTTGTGTATATACATATACATACATACATATATATTTTATGTATGTATATACATATGTATGTTTATATATAAACTAGGGAACATATACACATAATTATATATATATATAATTATAATTTGATATATATATATATATATATATATATATATATATATAATTTTATATATAAATTATGTATATATTCTCATCCTATTGTGACCTTGAAAATTTAATTAATAACAACAAATAAAAGGAAAAAAATGAAAAGAAAGAGGATAAATAAGAATTAATCTATGATTTTCAATCCAATAGTTATAATGTATCTAATGGATAGGATTGATTCTTTAATTTATGGAAGGATTTAAATTTTAAATCAACTTTAAAAAATATCTTATTTGAGATTTTATGTCCTAGCAATCTCCTAAGTGTTTTGGACCATATTGATTTTATTAAAAACAATATATGAGTTTTGCAGTTATTATTATCATCATCATCATCATCATCATCATCATCATCATCATCATCACTACTACTACTACTACTACTACTACTACTACTACTACTACTACTACTACTACTACTACTACTACTACTACTACTACTACTACTACTACTACTATTCAATAAAGTCATATTTTTAAAACTTAATCACACATAATCCTAAAATAATTCAATATGAAATGGTTTAAGTAAATTTATCATATGTATATTTTGAGTTAAGAAAGAAAAAACCCAGAAAACAATCTTAAACTTGAAAGAAACACATGGTAGTAGCCTATCAAAACCCATTTGAAATTTAAGGAAAATAAATACCCATTTTTAAAATTATATAAATATAAAATTTGAACTAATTTTCAAATGAATTAGAAATACTAGATCAATGGTTGAATATTTTTTTATTACCAAAAATTACAAATTAAATGGGTTGGTTTTGGAAGTTATTTCTACAATAAATTTATTGTTGCTTTTCTAAGGTGTTAAAGTCAATTTAGATTTTAGGTAAAATAAATATCCATTTTTTAAAATCAAATCTAAGAATTGGAACACATTTAACATGAACAACATTTACCAATTCAATGGATAAATAATTTTGTATTGTATTTCACAAATAAATATGGTTAAATAATAAAACTAGTTTTGCAAAAAAATTATTAATGCACTTTTTTAGCTTACCAAAATCATTTCAAAATGCTAGATAAATTTTCTAAATAATCACACATAGAAACTAGCTAATTCTTAAATCTTATTTTCTCAAGGTTAGAATTTAGGGAATGGAGGAACTCAACACAGTAATAATGAAACCTTCATATTTTTTAACTGAATAATACATAGGCTACTAATATCCATTGTAATCACAAAATAAATTTTTATTAAATATGAAGGCATAATAAAAAATAACTGAGTATAGAGTCGTGGGTATAATAAACTAACAACTAACTTATAAATGTAACAAATAATAACCATATTAACCATACAGTAACTAAAAAATAGTAAATAATAATTTAACCAATGTAAATACTAAATCCTAACATTCCCCAATTAGTTTTTACATGGTATAACACATCTCATTCTCAAACTACAATGTGCCACCAATAAAGTTAAACTCATGATCTTGATCCAAAGTGAAAGGAAATCCTCATCAACCTTCTATGGTTTTCAACAAGTTTACCACAAACCTAGACATGAATAGGGGTTTTACAACCTATCCATCTCATGTAGTTTTGTAGATCATCATTACCCTTTTCAAGATATATGAGTTCTATATTAATTATTGATCGAGACTCTAATATGTTTTTACATCAGGGGATTACATAAGAATTACTCACATAATACTAGAAAATAAAATTATATGAGAACTAAATCCTCATTTTATTCATTTGTAGCCTTTGTCTATATTTATTTCCACCCAAACAAAAAAAACATAGATAATATTCACTGACATTAAAAAATTATCCTAGGATTTAATCTATTTGGTGTAAAACACACTGAAAAATGAAAAAAACTAAAATCCACACTACACAACTAAAATAAATGTGCCACCAAAGCATATGGTACCTCCATTGCCTCTAGCATCCTTCATATAACTCAAATATCTAGATTAGTGATGAGAATTCTCCCCCCCCTGCTCCCCCAACCCCCCCCACCCCACACTCTTGACATAACTATTACAAAATGGGCATTAGTTACCTTGATAATACATCTATGAAGCAAATTTTTTATTTTTACAATTTTTGACAATTACTCTATATGACATAAAAATGACTATAAATATCAAACCAAAACTTAAATGCTAATCTAAATAAACTATGAACCTCAGATTAAAACTTAAAAAACCAAATATAAGTTGTCACTAATGACACAATTACTTTTTTAAAAGATAGTATGACTATTACCATGACTATGACTCTACACAAAAAAAATCAATTTTACATAGACTTAAAATACTAATTGATTTTTTTCAAAAACATACCTAAAAGCTTCAAACCACCCTCTAAACCCAAAATTGCCTACCAAAATTGTGTCTTGAATCAACATTCTACTATGTAGGACTGATCAAGGAGTTAGAGATGAACTAGATTGTTAATATATCAAGGTGTGATAAGCTAAGAAAATTTTTGAATTAACAAAGCTCATGTGGGTATTGTAAATAATTGTCTAGGATTTTGGACTATTAATGGTAAAATATGGGTATAATACACATGATGGATCAGACCAATTCCATCAATTTTTAGGGCTATAAATTATTATTTGTTGATGTGAAACTTTTTTAATCCCTTGAATACTTTGAAATAATGAATTCTACTCTCATGGGATTGAGTTTTTATGCATAGAGTCTTAATCAATAATGATTATGTGCACTCACATCCAAAAGTTTGTTTTAGTGACTATAAACTCAAATCTAATGCTACTTAGGATGCCAAACATAATTTCCATAGATTAAAAGATCAAATGATGAATTGATAACAACACACAGGTAATCGATGGAGCAAACAAAGATCATTATTATGCAATATGTAGGTGTAACCCTACTAATAAAACTTCATAGCATGTACTATTGACTGGAATATAACTACATTGAAAGAGTGCACATGAATGATGTATGAAGGAATTTAATTTTCAAGGTAGAAAATAATGACACCAAAGCTTCAATCTAATTTTCACAAAAAAATGATAACCAAAATATATATTATAATTTTTTCACATATTATTTTATCTCATTCACAGGGGTGATTAACAATGAATGCCCCTATTTTTCTTTTAATTTACCATATTAAACTTGATATAGTACCATAAAATCTACTCATAAGGGTAGTTATAAGAGTGAAATTTGAGTGGATAAATGGCAAAGGCCAAATGCTTTAACAATATAATGAAAATTCAGTTTGGTAATAAGTGAACTACATCCAAACCCGATTTCACCTATGAAGGTGGTTAAGGAAGACATGTATGTAGCTCTAAAATTGAGCATGGGCACTAATTACTAACCTTTAAGGTGCCTTCTCTTATGTACTAATTTTAATTTCTTGCATTACTAACATTGTAGGACATAAGGATAATCAAAGTGTGTAATCTAATTATATATGTAGGCAAGGTGGTGACCTATTTTTTTTAATAATTGAGTAAAGATTAGAACTTGATGATACTTAAATTATTCACTACCATTGAGAAAAACACTATTGAGAGTCATAGCTACTCCAAATGATATGATATTTATTTTTTTATAAACTTTGAAAATAATGAAATACTAAGAGAATACATGCCTCAATTTTTCATCCTAATAACTATAAAGTAAAATATGGTGAGTTGGTAGTTTTTATGAGATCATAATGTAAAATGAATTTGGAATTACTTTTCATTCCTCTTACTGACACCTAATGATGAATTTAAATACCAAGTAATTTTGATTGTGAACAAATAAGTTTCTAGTGTGCATGTATAGAACTTATAAAATATTTTAATATTATTATGAGAAATTTATCCCTTTATTTTCTTAGTTATCCAATTCCTTTGAGATGACGACTTGTGGGGGATACCACCACTCATTCAAGTGGATAACTACATATTATATTGATTTCAAGGAGCATATATGTAGGTTATCCTAGTTGATTGGGGCATTGGGTATTAGGTCTTAGGCTAGGTTAGGGAAGCCTTGTTCCCTATCCTTGAGTTAGACTAAGAAATTTTTTCAAGGTTCACTAATATAATAATTAAATAAAATATATATGATTAATATATGTCTTAAGTATAATTGACCCAACTATTATGCATATTATGAGATGATGTTTGTTGCATATGTCACATGTATAGTAATGTAACACCTTTTTTGGTTGTGTTTTACCTAGGATAAATGCTTAATTAATACTATATAAAAGACCTTATCCTTTTATATTTTTAGGTTAGTAACCCTATAAAATGTATATTGTAACCTACATTTAATACTGTTTTACTTGTGTATGTTTTATCTTAGGAGAATGATAGGTTGATTTCATACATTTAAAGAAATGAAAATAAAATATAATTAAAATTTACCTTTTCGTTATGGTCCCTTATTTATACCTATTAGTTTTAGTATCTTTATACTTCATAAAAAGGATGATAAGTGGATGTTAAAATAAATCCTTATGTTTTTTGGTAATTTTGGTAACCCCATGTTAAGCATATTTTATTTTATAGGTATTTGTATGTCACAGTTATGTAAAGTCTTGTTATGGGATTAATTAATTAATCAATCAATCACTTAATTAATTTTGTGTTCTATATTACTCTTATGACATATTTTATGGGTTAAAAAAATAATCAATTAATTATATCAAAACTAATTATTCAAAAAAATTACAGTGTTTTACTTGGGTTCTTGGGATGAAATTCTTATTAAATTATCAGATAGGCTCTAGAATCATGTTATCTATAATAAGAAAAAACCCATAATACTTTCATAGGAAATCTTAGTAATAAAGTAACAAATATTCATCAATTACTATAACTACCTCTTTTGATTAAGAGCACTAGCCTGTTTATAGCAATATAATAGTAACTCTCATCCACAATATGCCTCACCTCCTAACCCTATATGTTTTTATATAAATAAGATAAGAGGGTAACATTAGGGTTAGGGTTTTTAAGAGTTTTTTAAATGTGTGTTTGCATTTGTAAAATTTGAACTATGAATTTAATTTACTATATATAGTAACTTAACCAAACCTACAAAAACATCAAACTAAGTGAATATAGAAGCAATAAAAAATTATAAGAATGCTCTTGCCATCACCTTGATTCTTTTTTCTTCCCTCTAATATATTTAAATAGATTCTCTAAGGATTATTGAATTATTTGTTGTATTGATTGATAATGGTGGCTTCAAGATTTAAGATAGATGTAAGAGGGATCAATGGCTTCTTGGATGAAAGGATAATGTGGATGCAATGGGAGTATGAAGGCTAAAATTGATCTTGTATGTGCTTTGATTACAATTATAATTAGTCTAACCAATCCCAATGCTTGGTTATTTATATGGTGGTGAGGATAATTACAAATGAATTTTAAATTCATAAGAACTCTCTAGTTTTAGAGAATTATAGAAGGCTCTAGATTTTAGAGGCCTCTAGATTTGATTAGGAGCTAATAAGGTTTATTCTAGGGGTATAAGGTAGGTTTAAGGATCTACGTGTGTAGGAGAGGATATGTATAGGTTGGATAGGGGGTAAGTAGAATATTTTAAATTTTAAATTGGCAAGTGGGGAAAGTGGTTACTAAATGAGGTGGGATTAGTGGATTAATGGGATTTTAGTGGGATAATCAAGAGATTAATATAGCATGGGGTGTGTAGGAAGGTTATCATGATGTAAATATATAATGGGGAAAGAGTTTTATTTATTTAATTTGAATAATGGTTATGATATTAATTGTAATAAATATCATAATTAGTGGAATAGTCAAAGTGCGTAGATTTAAATGTATACCTTTTTACCTTATTTGAAAAGGAATTATGAGTGATAAAGTGGGGAGTAATGGTATTTTAAAGAAAAACCATTTCATGGATGAATTATTAAAAATGGTTTCATGATTTCTCCCTAGAGGGGGTATATGGGGAGGAATGAACTAGATGACCACTCAAAAAGAAATCACGGGATGCCCCAGATGCTAATCGAGATATAAATGATAAGGTGCTCCAAGAAAAAAAGTGAGGGAATGAGGTTGCATGTGTAATACTAGTCCTAAGAGGGAAAGTACCTTAGAAATGATGATTAACCTCTTAATAAGATTCCTAGGCAAAGACCAATGTAGAGGATAGAGGCAATCAAATTAATTTTATAAGATGAATAACCCTGAGATAAAGACATATGTTTAAGAAATGGATAGATTAGGATAAATAAGGCCATGAACTATTGACATTTCCCAGGCAAGGACACATGCATGGGAGAGATATGGGCTGATAAAATGAGAAGATAAGTGATTGGTTACAATAAATGGATTTAATATGATGGGTATAACCCAACATAATTTGATATATTTGAGTGACCATGAGAGGACAGGGTAGGAATTAGTGGTCGAGCTATCCTTGGGCACTAAAAACTGTCCAACTATTGGCTATATAGTCTAAAAAGACCTTAGCATAATGTAGTCTTAAATTAGGATCTTAGACGAGTAGGGAAATGGAAGACCATACCCCTAAAAATAATTAAAATTATTTTTGGGATGGAGAATAATCACTAGAAATGTGATTAAAGTATGGATAAATAGATATGAGAATCAGAATTAGTTATTTAGGTAGAAAAGTAGGTTTAATGTGGAATAAATGGGGTGAAAGGGGAAAAATAATAGGGTCTTGTGGGGTAAAATATAAAATTAGGAGTAAAAAAATTCATTTTCACTCTTAGCTATTATAAAATTACACTCTAGTTCTAACAATGATGGACTACATTCCACATGCTTCTCATCATGGAGAGAGAGTTCATGAGTTCCAAAGACCTACAAAGACTCGACCAGTAGTAAGTGCCTCACCTTAACTTTCCATTTTTTATTTTATTACATTTATTAGGGTATTTATTAGGTATAAAAATGAAGAGTGCAAAATCACAACTAGGGGCATTGCCCTAAGTTTCAATTTTGCACATACAATCTATAGTAATGCACTTGTTACCTATAGTTTTGAAAAATCACTTATAGTGAATTATGATTTTGCAAAACCTTAAAAAGTGACTTGAAATTTCACAAAACCCCATGTGGTGACTTATGGTTTTACAAAATCATATCAAAGGACATGATTTTTTTCAAAACTTCAAGAATCGAGGAGCAATTTTGTGAAATCACAAGTCAAGTTTAGGAGCTAAGAACAATTTTTCTTAGGGTTAGTGTTAGGGATAGTTAGGTAAGGAGACAAGTAAGGTAATAGATAGATGGGTAGATAGGGAAGGCATGGCATAGGAAAAATTTAGGTTAGGGTATAGGTTTGTGGTGATTAGTGGCTAATGGGGTTTATGGTGTAGGAGGATTTAGGTGTTTTGATGTCTAGACTATGATGGCCACTGGTGTTGCATGAGATGCATCATCTAACATCAGTTAATTTTTGAGTGTTAGAGATGATTAGATTGTATTATATTTCCATGATGCCATTCATTAGGATATATTGGGCTCTTATCATCGTGTTGGTAGAGCAATGACATTTAGAGATGAGCACCTTCCAATTCATCATAGGAGAGATGATAGTGATATTAGAGGATGTGTGGTGAATTTTTTGATTACCTATGAGAGGAGATATGACTATGATTATAGTTACTGAGTGCAACTATGTAATGTTTATGTGGACATCTATGGCTTGGGGTCTATGATTCATAAATTGATATTAATAGGGCCTTTAGGGATGGGATCATAAATAGATTGACCTTAGTGTTCATGTCTCTTGTCAATGGCATATTATTACTAGATAAAAGTAGATGGTGGTTTTAGTTGGGGTTTAGAGATGTAGTGGCTGGCATGGTATAGGATTATAGAGTGTTTACATGGGGATCAATTGTGTTGGGCCACCTATATAGGGACTTACATATGTGGGCATACATGGGGGAAGAAAGCTTTGGACCCCAATTTTTGTTTCATATCTAATGTTGGGATCATGTGTCAATCAAGAGGCCACTAGATACACAATCAAACTAAGAGCCTAAATAGCCACTAGTTTTTGGATGGTATATTATTTTGTGGGTTCATAGAGCTCATGTAAGTGATATGAAGTTTTCTAGATAGGCATTGGATAGTTTGATGGATGATAAAATTACTTAGATGTTGTACAAATTAGTATAATAGGGTGGGTAGAGGACATAGATTACATTAGGTATATGTTGATAGAGTGTTACTTGATAGGGTGTTAAAATTACATCGTAGAGAGATACTAATCTAATAGAGTACAAAAATAGTCTGGGTGTTAGTAGGATGTCCTAAGAAAGGAACACCTATTTTTTAAAGAGTGATAAAGAGAGACCTCAATGGGGACATATAGTTGAAAAGACTCTTAACACATGTATATTATGATATCATAGTTATTATGCGGTGGGATTTTCAAATAGTGATAGTGAATTCGAGAGTTATTATAGCCTACACAAGATGGTGGTGGTAGAGACATCCATAGAGACTGTTAAGGCTAGTGTAGGGGGCTAGGAGGAGAGGGGCAATGATGAGGCTCTTATAATCTTAGGCACAATTGAGGAGATGGTGGGCACAAAGGCCATATCCATAGGATGGCAGAGATAGTGGGTATGGTGGGGATGACATGACTAATTAGGCCTTGATGGTGACTGATGGAGGTGATTAGGGGGTGGCTAGGAGTGATCAAGGTGTGGTAAGATGTGTCTAATATTTGAGAGTGATAGGTCCTGATGTTATAGGGCCTTTAAGACCATCTATTAGTTTATTAGATTAGGCATGGATTCATATCCTATAGTAGGAGGTGATGGTGAGGGTGGCTAAGGTATCTAGGATTATTATTGAGAGAGACAAATATCATCACTAGGTTATAGATTTATAGCAATAGATAGTACAATAGGACACTTATATGGGCCTAGTATAGCTCACTTGACCACTCTATTGAGATAGATTGGGGCTAGCAATGCATAGATAACAGCCTTACAAGGTTAGATAGCTTATATTTAGGACTAAGCTAGTGGGAGGATGAGTTACAGGTAGTAGAGCAGACCAGGGATGAGGGAGATACTTTATCACATAGATAGGGCTTGGGGACATGACTCATCAGATATCATGTTTAAATAGAGAGGCCCAATATTATAGGGGTCTTTACAAGAGTGTGGTGTTAGTGGATTAGTGAGCTCCTTCTTATAAGGCCAACACCTCCTATCATTTTGTCCATCAACCACCTAAGAGACCATTAAGACTACCATGATCTGGTCTTATGAGACATTGTTTATATATTGGACATGCATATTTCATTCTTAGCACATATATGCTCATGATTCTCATATTGTATATATATTTTGAAAAGAATCATGGATGTTTATGTGATTATGATGGGATTTATTATATTACATGATGTGGTTATATATTTTGTTTATGTGATTGTGATGTGTTAGATTAGATATTGGTTTTATTGATTACATGCATGACATGATTATATGGTGATGTACTATGTATTTAATAATTATTAGGATTTACTTTCATGTATGGAAATGATTTATGATTTTATGTTTTATGGATGTTCTTTAATTCAATGTATATAATGATGTGGATGACTTGGCTTTGGGATAGATGATGTTATGATGTTAAGATTTAATTTTTTTTTTGAATTAAATAGATAAAATTATATCATTTATATTATATGGAATGTTTTATAACTTGTGAAATGTGCTAAGATTTTAGATAGGCATTATCTTAATGAATATATTTATATGTCTCACAAATTGTCAATGGCTAAATCCTCCTACACCAAGGAGGTAGATGGCTCAATTAGTAGGTTATAGAGGCTAGATGGAAGGGTTTAATGATTAGGAGGTATAGGTTGTGGGGTATCTTGAAGCCACTTTAAATTTTAGTAATCCATTTATACTGTTGCACTTAGTTAAAAATATACCTATATCATTTGGATAGTCGAGGTCACATTGATTTCTAGTGTGTGGGGACTTTAAGAGGGAACTTTGTTAGTGACATTCCCAATTAAAAATGGGTATTAATTTGTTTTCATCCTTGTTACCATCAATAAAGAAGACAAAAACCAATTATTTACCAAAAAACTATAGTTAAAAAGATAATTTAACTCAACAATTATTTACACACTTATCTAAGACAAAATGATTAGAATGACAAATATTGACTACCAAACATAAAAAAATATTGTGATAAATATTTACATAACATGGATATTGACAAGACAATTCAAT
This sequence comes from Torreya grandis, assembly GCA_037957365.1. Lineage (NCBI taxonomy): Eukaryota > Viridiplantae > Streptophyta > Pinopsida > Cupressales > Taxaceae > Torreya > Torreya grandis. Next base: position 369,216 of record JARHVA010001856.1, read on the forward strand.
GTAAATATTTATATGTGTATAAATTACTAAAGGATCTATTTACAAAAGTATAACTTAAAAGGATTTTAAAAAGGTATTTACAAAATTTAACCTAGGTAAAAAGGATTTTTAACCTAATCATGTAAGATTTGACTAATATGTACAAAATGTAAAAGAATTATGATTATTTTATAGAAAAGTGATGAAAATATGTTTAAGATACTTTGTTAAACAAGATCACTCATTATATGGATAAGAGATTATTTGTTAAAATGGGCCATTTAAAATGTGACCTAGAATATTTACCAAGGATTAAGAGGGCACAATGATTTTACAATAATCAATATGGGATCAAACCAAATATAATGTAATCTTAGAAACTAGAATTTTTTTTTAGGATTCTGCTTAAAATTTAACAAAATGTATTATACATCTTGGATGAGAAATAAATAAGGACCCTTATTTAATAATGGAATTAGTAGGTACGGGTGGATGTATATTTAGGGTAATGAGTAGGGATGAGTAAAGATAGGTGCTATTGAGGCCGATAAGAAGAAGATTTGTCTAGGAGAATCAATTTTTATTTATATTTGGATATCATAAGAAAATATTGATTTTAGAGTGGATTAGATGTTCCAGATGACTCTTCAATAATTACCTATTCACACTTTTGGCATCATTATTCCCCATTTTTGAATCTCATACCTCCTTATTTTCAAAACATATATCTTACACCCACCATTGGGATCAAGGTCATATGAGAGGTGAGAAGACAATATGGGATGTGCAAAATGATAAGAGATGAGGAAGAATGATAGGAAGTGAAGTAATGATGGATATGATTGCCCCTAAGTATGGGTTCTTATAGATAGAGGATCAAGTTTTTATGCCCTCTAGGTATAAAACTATTTACAATGCATAATATTCATTATCTCATCAAGCTCATCTCCATCTAGAGTGGTTAATTTATATTCCCCTGACCCAAATTTGGTAATTATAACATAAGGCCCAAGCCAATTTACTTCAAAATTTCCCTTCTTTTCACATTCAACAATGGTGTTTTTCTAATTTTCCTTAAGGACTATGTCACCAATTTTAAATTCTCAAGACTATATTTTATTATGATATTGACCTTTGAGATTATTTTGATATGCCCTAAGGTGATCAAGAGAATTATAATGCTTCTCATCCAAAAATTATAGTTCTTGTAGCCACTCATTTTTATACTCATTATCTATGATCATGCCCTATAAGGATATACATAAGAAGGGGAGTTCAACTTCAACTAGAAAATTTGATTATGTTCCATATACCAAAGAGTATGGAGTGGCCCCATTAGGTTTTTAGACATTGGTTCTATATGACCAAAGTGTCAGATGCAACTATAGGTGACAATTTATTCTAGTGTCATTGACAATCTTTTTGAGAATTTTTATAAGCATTTTGTTTTTTGCTTCCACTTATCCATTGCCCTAGGGGTAATAGGGTGTGTATAAATGTTGCTCAATATGATATCTATTGTATAGGTATTTCACTTGTTAACTCTTAAAATATTTTCCATTATCTAATATTATTTTAGATGGGATTCTAAAATGACAAATAATTTGATTAAAAATAACCTACATGTCTGGAGGCCTATGGTGTATATGAGTGACATAGATTCTACCCATTCATTAAAATACTCTTTGTCTATAATAATGAACTTATGTCCATCTTATGAGGTAGGGTTAATGTTATCAATGAGATCTAATCCCCATATTGAAAAAGGCTATGGGCTCATTATAGGTTAAAGATATTGAGCTAGGGTATGTATAATATTTTTATTTTTTGATAGGCTACACACTTGTGTACATACTAAAAATAATCTTAATACATTATTGGTTAATAATATCTAGTCCAAAGCAACTTCTTGGCTAGGTCCATTCCACTAACATGGACTGCACAAATACCTTCATGAACCCCTTTGATTTCAACAAGGGCCTCCTCTAATTTTAAGCATCTTAACAAGGTCCTGTTATAGCCTTGCTAATAGAGCATGTTGTCAAGGATGGTATAACATCATGTGCATTGGTTGAAGGTTTTACATTGATGATAATTGATATCTACTAAAAGGGTATTATCATGGAGGTAGGCATAGATGTCATGGTACCATGGTTGACTGAGATTAAGGATTATGTAGATTTGATAATGAGACAAAGATTGATGTGTAGGCAATAATAATTTTTCCACTAGAAAATTACCTTCAAGGACATCTTCTAGGATATCTATTAAAAACGTGATAGTAGTCATTGTGTTTGTAGCTCTATTACTTCCTCTTGGTACTTGCACAAAAGTTAAAAACTAAAAGTTTTAATTTATCTAATCGACCATTTGATTATATGGAAATAAATTCTCATCATTATTTTGGAACTCTTTAATTACCTATTTTATAATAAATTGAGAATCCTTGAGGACCTAAAGATGCTAAATATTCCACTAGATGGAAAGTTGTAACATGGTAATTAATGCCTCATATTCAATGATATTATTGGTGCATGAGAAAGATATTTTAAAAGCTTGAGGGACTAGGTCTCATTGTGGTGTTACCAAAAGGATTCTTGCTCCCAACCCATGCATGGGAAAGGATCCATCAAAATATAATTTCCATCTTAGTGATTATTCAATTATCAATATGGACTCATCATGGAAGGTTTTTTTCAATGGTTTTATGTCCACTACGAGTGTTGCTACTAGTTGATCCATAATAATTTACCCCTTGATGTCTTTTTGATTCACATAATCGATGTCAAATTCACTTAACAACATAATCCATTCTTCCTATTAGGGTGGACTTGGATAGCATGTATTTCAATGGATCAACTTTTACGATCATCTTGACTTGGTTATTTAACATATAATATCTAAGTTTTTGTGAAGTAAATACCATGACCAAGCATGTTTTATCATATGAGATAAGTGTTCTGATTAGATAATATATAGCTTGTCCATTTCCTTCATTATTATGTTGAGCTAAGAGAGCCCCTATAACACATGGCATAGAAAATATATACAAAAGAAATGGCCTTCCTGGTATTGGTGGTTAGAGTACCAGAGGCTTGAATAGATACTACTTTAAGTTGTCAAACACCTTTTGACACTGAAAATTTTAGTCGAAATGAGCTCCTTTATTTAATATATGAGTAAATAGATGGCACTTATCTGCCAATTGAGAAATGAATCAATGAATGGCCTATAATTTTCCTTTAAGGCTCCATAGTTGCTTCAAGTTTTTAGGTGGAGGTATTTCAATAATAATTTTTACCTTAGCAGGATCTACCTCAATCCCTAATTGGGATACTATAAAACCCAAAAATTCTATAAGTGACCCCAAACAGACAATTCTTGGGGTTTAGTCTAACTTTATACTTTTTGAGCCTCTCAAATATTTGTCTAAGGACCACTAAATGATATACTCTTATCTTGGACTTTCCTAAGATGTCATCCACATAGTCTTCTAAAACATCATGCATCATGTCATGGAAAATGACTATCATAGCCCTTTGGTAGGTTGCTTCTACATTTTTTAGTCTAAACGACATCACTTAGTAGTAAAATATCCCCCATGGAGTAATGAATGTAGTTTTATACTAATCTTATGGAGCAATTTTAATATGATTATATCCATAAAATCCATCTATAAGGAAAGCATTTTGTACCCTACTATGGAGTCCCTTCTCATGTTGATATTTGGTAAAAGAAAGTCATATTTTGGCATGCCTTATTTATATTTATAAATTTAGTACAAATACATATCCCTCCTTATGGTTTTGTGATGGAAACAATATTAGATATCCATTCAGAATAATCTATATGTCGAATGAATCCTGCTTCCAAGAACTTTTATAATTCTTATTTGACTAATAAACCACTTTAGGGTGCATCTTCTAGAGCTTCTATATGATTTGGTTTGCATTTGGATGCACTACTATGTGATGTAACACTAGAGTGGGATCTAATCCATGCATGTTAGAGTAGCTCCATGTGAATATGTCGATAATTTCCTTAATAAGCTCAATAAGAATTTGACATTCTTTAGAGGTGAGAATTACCCCAAGTTTAGTTATTTTAGTACTTTTCATCAATTCTAATATTTATTTCTTTGACCTCCTCAATTAGGGAAGGTGATTGATCTTGAATATATGTTAGGGGTAGTGGTATCTCTTCTTATGAAGTAAACTTAATTAGGAGCTCTGCACCTAACTCTTGATAAATCTCTTGTTCAACAAGGTTTGGATGGATTTCTTCTATATTTGGAGAGGTATCAACTTCATCATATTATTCCTCTTCTACTTGGTTTAACAACTCATGTTGCTATAAAAAATAGGTAGACTCATTTAAATTGATTGTGAATCCCATTTTATGATCCTCTGATGGAATAAAACTTTGGGCTCCTATATAATCAATAATAACCTCATCACTTTGAAACACATCAAAAGATGGCTCTTTCTTTTGATCCCAATTTATTAGTTCAAGGTAGAAGAGGGAAATATTGATAGTGGAAATGGTAGTTTTTAAGAATAGGTTTGTGGTAGCCAAATCATCATAGAGGCTACAAATAGAACCTATCTCAACTTCTTCATAAAAAAGTATACTCTTCAGGAATTGAAGAAGAGTTTGTAGTGATAGAGTTAAGGTCAATGCCTAATGGTTTTTACCCTAATCCAAGTCATCTTTGATGTTAAACACCAATAGGTTTCAACCTTCCTTGTTCCTCTCGACTTAGTCATCTACCCTTATAGTTCATATTTTGAAGTATTTTCTATAATTGGGGATATTTTTACTTTTGATAATATAGGGCCACATCTTCATGAAATCCAATAATCATTAGGCTCCTTAAAATATTCTTTTGATAACATTCTTATGCTAGTGAAGGTAATTAGCTTGAAATGATAAATAATAGGTTTATCTTTCCACATAGTTGGGTACCCATAGCTACGTGAGGATAGTATAAGGTCTCTTACATAGAGTTTTATACTCATATTCCCCATACCCATTAGAGATAATTTCAAATTTATTTTTTTATGGTGACTCAAATGAGGTGGGTGATAGACTACCAGGGTGTACATATTTCATAGTTTTTGTATTATAAGATGAGATTTGGGTAATTGAAAAATAAAGATCATGAGTTGATTGTTCCATTTGACAGCTATGAAAATGTTTGATTTCACTTAGGATGGTGACCTCCATGCCTAAATGTGGGAATTTGAGACATTGATGAAGGGTAGAAGGTACCTTTCTCATCTCATGAATCCAAAGGCATCCCAAAAGCATATTATAGGGAGATCTACCTTCACTACATGGATTAATGTTTGGTGGACTATAAGCCCCATAGCTATGAGAAGATATATTGTTCCAGTGGATGGAATTTAATTATCATCATAAGCCTTTATCATTATTAGAGTAAGCCCTAGTGAAGATTTTAAATATCCCAACTTCTTAATAAACTCAATATTGCATAAATTTAGGGCAAATCCTTTGTCTCTAAGAGCCTATGGGATTTTTTGGTTTGCAATAGATATTTCAATAAATAAGGGATACTTATGGTAAGGGCCTATTGGTGGTGTGTCTTGGGCTCTGAATGTGATTTGTTGCAATGGAGATAAGTAACCCACCAAGGCTTGAAATTTATTCATGTCAATATCCCTAGGAACTTTTAATTCATCCAAGACTTGATTTAATATCTCCCAATGTACAAAAGAGATTTTAATAAGATCTATAAGGGAGATTTGTTTTGGGGTCTTCTCGAGTTGTTGAATAATATCATATTTATTATCAGGAGAATTGAAATATTTCTTAGGGATGGTGATTTTTTGAGATGAAGAAGTGGGTGGATCTTTTGGAGGTTCTCCAAGAACTATTATTTTTCCATGTCTTGTAGTAACTACACAATCAACAATTGATTTATTAATTTTAAGGATTCAGGATGTCATATTTGTAGGCACTTGGGGGCCTTTGAATATGATGGTGTTAATGTAGTGATATGGGATGGAATGGTAATAAATTTTATTGGAGCTAAGGGCTTGAACTTGATCCCTTAGTGGTTTATTTTATTCTAGTCATCTTTTGGTAGAGGGTCTTGATATAATCCCCAATTGCTAATTTTTGGATTGGCTCATTTGATTTTTGCCTTCAACTTATATCTCTCCTTTTTCTATCAATTCTTCATGCATTTTTTAGTATCATACCCTTTGACTCGATGGTAATGACAAAACTCATCTTCATGATACCAGTCAGGCTATGGTTTATTAGCATCCAAGGGTATAATCTCTAGGAGATTTACCATATTGGTCATAATTAAGTTTTTCAAGACTATTTAAATAGACACACTAAGACTAATAAGATGATATTTCCATGATCTAGGCTTTAGTTTTCCTTTTAGCATAGTAATGTTGGAGATATTTTGAATTTTGGTAGTTGGGGAATATTTTTATATTATTTGTACATGTTTTGAATTAGTAACACCATCCCCAAATACATTTGTATTCTTATTGATCACTTTTGGCTTACTCAAAAAACCATTATATTGATTTTAGCTTTTTTTATTTTAGGTATATAAATTGATAGTACCCCTTTCAATAAGTTCCTTTTCTATCTAGATACCATTTTCTATAATCTCATCAAATGATTTGGCAAATTGCAATTTCAAATTATATTTCAATTATACATATAAATTATCAATGAAGATCTTACCCAACTCTTTTTTAGGGATAGTACATCAGAAGTGACTGGTTAGTCTCCTCCATCATTGTAAAAATTATGTGACACTCTCTCCATTACTTTTTTTATGTTATAGAGATCAATTTCAAAAATTTCATGTTCAATATTGAAAGAGAAATGTCTAAAAAATATTTCTATTAATTCCTTAAAATTATTAATGGACCCCTTAGGTAAATGCATAAACCATTCAAGAGTGGATCCTCTAAGACTTTAGGAAAGAGTCAAGGTAGGTAAGCATCATTATATGCAACCTCATGGCAGGCTACATAAAACTATTAAACATGGTTGTGAGGGTCCCCTCTCCTTTTACATTTATTTAATTTTAGAACTTTAAAATGTAATAGGAACGGTATCTATAGAATACTTATGTCTAATAGGGATCTAGAAAAGTCTTCATATCTATATTTCATTGCCTGAGTATGATAGTCTATCTACTGCAGAGTTTCCTTCATCATCTTACACTCTTGGGCAAATGAAGAGTCCATTAAGGGATTAGAATTAAGATTTTGGATTGATTTTTGTTTTACAAGGTCAATGTTTGTGTTTCTAGTTATTATTCTGGGTGATGAGGGTATTTGGATTTCAGAATATATTTGGGATGAAAGTGAGTTGATTTGTTAGGTCAACTAGTCTAGGTTATCCTCTAAGGTAGATCTCCTTCTATCAGCCTCAATGTAATTATTTTGAGGGGCTTATTCTTATTCATCTAGATGTTGTTCATGATTTATAAGTTTAGGGTTCCCCTCATTTTGGTTTGTGACATGTGGGTGAAGAGGGTTGTTAGTTCTATATGGTGGTTAGATGAGATATTGTAAAATATTGGGGTTAAATATAGGGGTAATTTTCATCACATTCTAATAACTTGGGCTAGGATATAATCATGGTTTTCATATATATACTAGTCTAATTGGGATATAACTTCATCACTATTGAATAATTAATTATTAAGTCTTTCATCTCCTTAAGAAGTATTAATGGCACTTTGATTTTCTTCATTATCCCTACTCTATTCACCTAGTGTCCTTAAGACATCATATTCCCAGTTTGATCCTTGTCCTAGCCTTAGGGCTTGGGCACAATTCTTAATTGGCATGATGGATAATGTTGGGTAATGTGAAGATGATTAAATGTTGATTTAATATTAGATAGAAATAAATGTGACTTTAAGCACTAAACTTGTCTTGAGTTTTAGACTAAAATGGTCAAGACATGATAAGATTTAGATTTTTAGATTAACGATTATGATGATCAAGTATTACCAATGTGACAACCCTATTAAGATTTAACCTAGCAAGGAGACTAAATAACAAGATGAATAGATTCCTTTATTCACACTAGTGAGATGATGATTGGATAGAGGTTAGTTATGAATAAGTGGTTTGATAAGATGATAGTGTGCTAGATGAAACCCAATAGAGTTATAGATTTTGGTAATATTTAATCAAGGTATTATATCTTGGGATGGATTAATTGATGAATATAATAATTTTAAGACTTTTAAGAAGGGATAGGTGACCACTATAGTTTAGTTTCAATACAGATCTAATACTCAAGATTGTGGTGGATGAGATGAAGGTGAAAATGATTTAGATTAAACCATAAGATGAAAATATCTCCTAAGTGTTTTATAGGTATTTTTTAAGAAAGGGATAAGGTCAACTCAGCTCACAAACAATATAGTTGATCATGACACACACATAATCACACCAATCAAAAGCCCTAATATTTAGTAAACGAATGGGTGTCTAACCTAATGATTGCACCATCTTAGCTTCATAGGTGAGGTTTTAGGCTTGTGACCCATTATGAAATATCCTAAACCCTCTCAACCCCATCTACACTTGACAGTCACTATGGGGGTTGATACTAACCCTAGAAACAAGTCATTTATTATATTTAAAAGGCCCTATGTTAGGTTTAAACAAGGTTTCTATAGGTGTACCTAATATATGCAAGGTACACAGGGAATAAATATATGTAGGGTGTTATCTAATGCTTGATTTAGAGAATTAAGTATTTCCCTTCATGGAAGACTTGTATGGATTCAATCACTTGGCCTAACGATAGTTGTCCCTAATTTTTATACTTTACCAAAAAATAAAGTGTAGTTGGATGCATGGTGATGAAATTTGTGTCACCAACCCATAAATACTAGGCAAGTACATGGGGATGAATTCTATGTCACATTGTACCCTATAAAATCAAAATTTGTAGTAATAAATAGGTAGACAAAATTTTATTTAACTGATTATTTAATTATGTGAGATAAAATCATAAGAAATCAAAGATATATATATATATATATATATATATATATATATATATAACAAATTCAAAATTTGAATTTTAAATAAATACCTAATCCTATAAATAAATGATTTAAAAGTATGATTTAGGGCCTTCCACTTATATGTCCAACATAAAAACTATTAGTAGTCTCTAATTAGTCAAATTCACCTTTTTCCTCTTATAAAGCCATTCCTACATAGTAACCCAAGGTTAGATTTTCAAAATTGATTCCAGAGAGTCAAAATCAACATTAATAGGTTAATACCACAATTGAACAATCTATGACTTTATAGATGGTTATCTAACACTAACCATGAGATTAAAAATTGAAATCACTTATGGTCAATCAAAATTGTTACGAGAAATCAAAACCATGGATCTTGATAAATGATTTTGAAAATTTCAAAGAAAATAATAGAATTTAAAATTGGATACAAAATAAAATGTTCTTTAATTATAAAATAGATATTTAGGTTAGATGATATTATGATATATTATATGTTATCAAGTAAATGTATTATAAAACTTCCCTAGGTCAAAATCATATATATATATATATATATAATACAAAATGATAAAATCACTTGAAAAATGATACTCAAAGACACTAAATTATTTATTAATAAAAACTATACTATTTAAAAATGAGAAGCACATCTATTAATGTACTACAGTTAAAATCACTTATATGGCTTCAAAATTGCTTAGATGAATCAAGATGGCTTCTGTCAAGAAATGGTTTTGCATAAGCTAAAACTTAAATTATATAGAAAATGTGAAAATATTATTGAGACTACTTATGATACTCAATAAAACTTGATTATTTATAGAAATATGAATATCCATAACTAAAGATCAAAAACTAGAATGATAACAATTATTATCTAACTAGTGTCAAAATTACTTCAACAACTTTCAAAACCACAAGTAGAATTTAAAATCACTATTATATATGAGTGATATTGCACAATATAATCAAAAAGGTTATCTTTTTTGGTAATGACGTTGTCTAAGCATAATTTTTCCTTCTCTATAATCAGATCATAGCTAAATAGAAGTAACAAAATTATCATAGATCAAAAACATAGGTTTTAGTTAGTGACCTTATGTCTAAATCAAAACCATGATTTTTAGAAGCAAAACCATAGATGGGAATGAATATCACAAGTAGGGATAAGGAATTTTACATAATAAACAAACCTACTTATTGAAGGTGATAAAAGTTTTGTTTTTATCCCTGAAAGACAACAATATTATCCCAAGAGCATAAACATTAGCAAGAGATAAAAATGTTTTAATGTTGACCTTAGTGCAATATTTAAGTCAAAACCACAACTAGGCTAGACAAAAATATAGATGATATTACAAATTGTAACCAAGGAGAAGTGATTTTGAAAGAAGTCATGAAACTACCAAGGAAGTTAACAGCTAATGATCAAGTTCATGCAGTTAGTAAAATCATAGTTGTGACCTACAAAACTACTTATCCGAAATTGATATTTATAAAGCAAAATCATAATTTTCCTAGGATATGAAAATTTAAAGATTTTAGAATCCAATCTCTTTTTAACCTATCCTAAAATCTGATTTAACATGTCTTACACACACAACAGTTAGTTTAAATTAGAGAACCTATTTTTTTAACCAATTTATGATTGTAAAATTTGATCTATGAATTCAATATACTATATATAGTAACTTAACACAAACATAAAAACACATCAAAGGGAGAGAATATAGAATAAATTAAAAAATATAAAAAATATCTTACCATCACCTTGTTTCTCTTGTATTTCCTCCAATATCTTCAAACAAATTTCCAAGGATTATTGAATTATTTGTTAGATTTGATGATAAAGATGGATTCAAGATTTAAGATAGATGCAAGAGGGATCAATGGGTTATTGAATGCAAGGATAATATGGGTGTAATAGGAGTATGAAGGATATAAGAGATGCTACATGTGCTTTGATTCCAATTCTAATTATTCCAACCAAGCTTTATGATTGGTTATTTATAGGGTGGTGAGGAGAATTAAAAATAAATTTTAAATTCATAACTCTCTAGGTTTAGAGAATTCTAGAGAATTAAAGAAGGATCTAGATTTTAGAGACTTATATATTTGATTAGAAGTTAATAGTGATTAGTTTATGGGTTTTATGGAGGTTTAAGGATCTAGGTGCATGCGAAAGGCTATGGATAGGTTGGCTTGGGGGTAGGTATAATATTTTGAATTTTAAATTGGTAAGTGGGGCAAGTGGTTAATAAATGAGGTGGGATTAGTGGTTTAATGGGATGTTAGTGGGATAATAAATGGATTAATATATCATGGGATCTATAGGAAGGTTAACATGATATAAATATATAAAGGAAAATGAGATTTATTTATTTAATTAAGACAATGTTTATAGGATTTATTGTAATAAATAACATGATTAGTGGAATAGTCAAAGTAAGAAGATTTAGATGTGTGTGTGTGTGTGTGTGTGTGTGTGTGTGTGTGTGTGTGTGTTAAAATTATTCATTTAATTATTTACTTAATTTATAATCTTCTCTAATAATAGGTTATGGGTAAGTATGCACTAATTAGTGTTTACCCAAATTTTTTGAATAATACAAGTGAAAATTAAAATCATATAATAGTGTTAGAGTAATTAAACACACTAACATACCCCCTTAAAATGTACTTTGATTAAGGTAAGGAAGGATGAATCAATGAATTATACCCCCTTGACAACACCTTCATTCACTTCAAAAAGTTTCCTGAGTTGAAAATCAGGCCTCAAGTAAGGGTTTTATGAATATGTTTGCAACATGATCATCTATCTGGAAAAAATTAAGATCAAAGACCTTGGTTTATATCAGTTGAAAAATATAATTCATGTGGATCTTAATGTTAATTTTGTGTTGGTGATTCATAGGTTTGTGATAAATGTAAAAAACACTCTAATTATCACACCAAAATGGAGTGGATTGATTCTATGAAAATCTAAATTTAGAAATCAAGAATAAAATCCAAACTAACTCATAGTCAAAAAAGATAATTCCACTATACTTATATTTCATAGTAAATAAACCAATGGTAAACTTATTTTTTTAATACTAAGGCATGGGACCTATTTCAAGATGATAGATGTATCATGTAGTTAACTTGTGATCATTTAGATCACCTTCATAATAATTATCTATATATGTAATAGCTATTGTGTTCCCACTAGAAGTGTAGTAAAAAATAAGGATTTTTCACCTAACTTGAAATCAATCCTATAGTTATTAGTACTAAAAAGATACATTAAAATGTGTTTTTAATCTTGATGGTTTTCATGGGAGTCATTATAGTAGTGTGATAGCAAGTTGACAAAAAATGAAAGATCAGGATGAGTATGAATCCATTACATAAGTCTTCCCACCAATTGTATATAGAGGATAACATAACTGAATGATAAGAACACTTGGAATAAATCTTGACTCTATATTGATAAGGATTTGATGGAGACTTGTAGTCTTTCATGTTGAAGTAGTTGAATCTATCTTAAGCATAATTGTATTAACTAATAAATATTTATTTCTCAAACTTTTAAATTTGAATATTATGGAAAAAATGTAGCAATCCTAAGTCACATTAAAAGACTTAATTATCCAAGCTTTAAAATAATTAATATTCTTGATGGAACTTCCTATTATGTTATCAACATAGAGGACCAAAATCAAGAGTTTCCCATCTCTTTTATTTTTGTATACTATGGGTTTGAGGGACTTTGTATAAATACAAATTTTATTATTAAATTTTCAATCTTTTCATACCAAGCTTGAGAATCCTATTTAAAAGGACTTTTCAATATGCACACTAAGATGGATCTCTCACTAGTTATGAGCCTAGGAGGTTGGTACATGTAGATTTCTTCATGTAAGTCTCCATGAAAGAAGAAACTTTTATGTCAATTTAATTAACTTCCCATGTTTATGTTATATCCAATGTAAGTACTATCTTGATGAAATTAATCTTGGAAACTAGATCAAAGGTTTTAAGGTAATCAACATTTTTAAATTGTAAAAAACATTTTACTATAGTTTGGGATTTGTATCTACTAAAAGACCCATATGATGCATAATTAGTGTGGAATACACACTTTAACCTCAATAGTTTTATTCCTTTTAGAATTAAAACCAAGTATCATGGTTTTTACATCTTAAGTGAAATAAGTTCTTCTACCATAATTATTTGTCATTCAAGATGTTTAAAATCTTTTATTATCAGTCTCAAGATCATGTGTTGCTTCAAACTATGCTAAATGAAATACCATATGGATGTTTTAATTTCTTCATGCTTGGATATATTTGATACCCTACTAATGAACCATACTCATTTAAAACCTTGAAAACCCATTCTTGTATAGGTTGTGTTGGTTATGGAGGTACATTATGAGTGTTTTTTGGAACTCATTGAGGTACAAGTTTCCCCCATATGACTCATCATCTAAATTGTAGTAACTCTTAGAATGGGAGTAACTCATCATTTAAATTATAGTAACTCTCAGATTGGGAGTAATTAAACTATATTTTTATTTATAAGAGACTTTATAAGTTATGTCCAACTCAAATTAATGTAATGGAGGAGTAGGATATGATTTCATGAAAGTCTAGGATTGTTCATCAAATAACACATCCCATTAGTAGATCACTTTAGTAGTGCCTAAAACAAGAAGATAATATGCCTTCACATATTCACATGAGCTAAAAAAGATATAAGGATGACCCATATTTTCCATTGTTTTTCAATTTTCATTTAGAATGTGTGCCCATGCATTACATCCAAAAAAATAAATTAGAAACATATAGTTTGACACTAGACCGTTTTTCGTTACGAGTCATATTTTGAACCATAGAGTGGGGAGTTAGATTTAGGATGTAGGTTTTACATTGTATTACCTCAACCTAATTTATAGAGGTAAATCTTTGGAATTTACCAATCAATTTTATATTTCATGTAGTGTGCAATTTTTGCGCTCAAGTGCACAATTTTGTTGAGGGATGTAGGGTACATTATGGTGAATTTCAATTCGTACATTTTCACATAAGCTAAACATATGATTATTGACAAATTATCCTTCATTATATATTCTAAGATGATAATTTTTTCTCTCACATAGGTTTTCAACAAAGGCTTTGAAAATTTTGAAGTGTTCAAATACATTTCTTTTCTTTTTGAGAAAATATACCCAAGTCTATGAAATAAATCATAAATTAATGTATGCATGTATTTATGTTTATAAAATGAAACATTGGAAAAGGACATATGATCACTATGAATTAACTATAATTTATCACCTTACCTCAATAATTTTCCTTTAGGAAATAGATCTCTATGTTGTTTTCTAAGTGCACAACCTAGACAAATGCCATCTTTAAAATAAACTTGTGGCAAACCAATAACCATGTGGTGATTACCTAGGTCCTATAATGTGCAATAATTGGCATAAAAAAAAATCTCATGGTAAATTTTAATCAAGTTATTATCATGTGTAATCATGACTTATGATTTTATTTAACACAAAGTTTTAAAATTTATACAATTATGTTAGATGATCAATCTTTCCAGTGGCTACAATAACAAACTAGTCTTTGATATTTCTAATGACAACATCACTATGTCTAAACTCAATGGTTTTTCCTCCACATAAATTTGTGATATGATATAAGGTGAGTAAATTGATATATAATTATGGAATGTGGATAAATTTGTTAAATACACAATCCTTCATATCAATTGTCCTTAAACCATCAACAACTAAATGACTAAAATTTCCCACAATTTTTTATTTTTTTTTGTAATTGGTCAATATTTTAAAATAATGACCCATCATGTGTCATGCCTTGAGATGATTCTGAATCCATATCCATTCATAAATATATGACCTTGTTCTTATATAAATTGTTGCTCTAAACTAGGAAGGTGAAAGTTTCATAATTTTCAACTCTACTTCTAAGTATGTCATTTTATGGAAACATTGATGTTTATCATGGCCTATTTTATTACACTAATGTTTGCATTTGCTTTCCCTTTTCCTTTATTTTGACTTGTGGAAGGATTTTAATAAGCCTATGGATTGCCCTTAGGATTTCGATTTTATTTTCATTTTTTATTTACATAGCCCTTACATTTTCTAAAGTCAGGATGTGATGTTACATTAGTATCATTAACTATTAATGCCTATTTCTTAGTACTCGTAGGTCATATTTCCTCAATAAAAAATCATTTTTTCTTGTTCTCTCTAAATTTTCTCATAGAAATTGTCAAAATTTGATGCCACATATCCGAATCTCACAGAGTCTTGTTGTGTATATTATTTTTAAATAAAAACTAAATAAGGACAACCCAATTTATACAAAAATGTCATAATGTGTTTTTCATCAATCTTGGTTTCACCAATCTCAACTAGCAGAATCTTCAAGCACTTGAATTAAGTGATAAAGTCATAAATTTGAATATATTTGTCTAGACTAATAATAATGAACTCATTTTCCAGTTGGCATGCCCTCAACTTATTGTGCTTTCCAAAAACTTCCTCCAAGGTAGTTTAATCATTATAAGGTTATATGACACACTAAAAATGAAACTTCAGATTAGGAGATACTAATTGAACAAGGATGCCTCTAGATTTTTCATAATAGTTTTTCCATCTTTGTTATTTTAACAATTATAAAGGTGTAACTTCTTAATTCAATAGAGACACTAACTAAGGAACACATCAGTAATGTATCCTTTTGAGTTGAATTAGTTTTTAATTGAGAGGGTTATTTTTTTCCATGCCATGCTAGCATAAAAAATTGAGTGGAAATAACCAAAAAAAAATTGAAAAAAAAATGTGAAAAATTGTTTCTAAAAATACACATTAAAATGATCATTTCAATTAAAAAATCACAATGATACAATCAACCTATTAGAAAAAAAAGTGTTTCTAGAACTATAAGCAAAAAAATTGTATGTAATTTAAAAAAAATGAAATAACAGTTAAAATGATCATCCATATGATAAAATCAAAATGGTGTAGTTTCCATATCATCAAAAAAAAATTGTACACTTCTTTCTTGATTCACACAGAACTAGTCTTTGGCCTTCCCACATAGATCCAAAAAAAATTGAGAAACCCTTTCCACTAAAAAATGCCCTATGTTTCACCCCTTTACTATTTTTTTATAAAATTAAATCTAGAGGGGGAATACCAAAACTAAATTTGAATAGAGAATACTAAAATAGTTCATATCTACCAAATGTATCTAAACTTATTTTGGAAAATACTAGGGTGAGGTGTGTTTGATCTATAGGCTATCTGATATATGAATCCATAGTTTTAAATGATGAACAAGCCCAAATTACACTAATTATGGAGTTTTAAACTACCCCAAAACCATATTATCCTATCTCTAAGATATGTAAAGAGTAAATTCCTTGTGATAACCACTTAGTGGTGCACCACAAAATCAAACAACTACGACGCTACCCATTGGGGAAAAAATAAAGATCTTAAACACTTCCTATATAGAGTGAGGTATGTAAAAGAAAATATTTATACAATGGTGTTTGATGGATTGATTATTTGGGTAGTATTCATCACACCATGTATCAAGTAAAACCAATTACCAATTTGCCTAGAATAACACCTCTTATGATTTTTAAAACTAGTGGAATATGGTTCTAACCTAAGGGATTTATACGCAATCAAAATAATTCAAACTTTATTAACCCACCACATTCACCAATTTATAATTGAATAGGATACCATAAGGGTTAGATGAGAACATAATATTAGTTATTTTTAGTAAGCCACTAGGTATGAGCATAAAACTAGAAATGCAAAAAAAAATTATGAATCTAAAAACTAAATAGAATGTTGAAAATGTACAAAAAGAATAAAAAATAAAAAATTCAATATTTGAACTTGTATAAAAAATGAGTTAAATTATATATATCTCTTATATCATATTAAATTGTTGGATAAACTCCAAATTCATGTTATCTACCATAAGATAAACATCCATAATTCTTTCATAACAAATCTATGTAAGCTTAGAAATAAAGTAACACAAATTCATCCAAGTATCATAGATACCTCTTTTAATTAAGAGCAATGGACTAATTATGTCAGTATAATAGTAAATCTCATATAAAATATGCATTGCCCACTAACCCTCTATGTTTTTATATAGATAAGAAAGGAGGTTTGGTTAGGGTTAGGGTTTTGAAGAGTAGTTACAAAAATAATAAGATAACTATTATTAGAAAAGGCAATTAAGTATTAATTGATAATAATGTTTAATAATAGGTTGTGGGTAAGTATTAAAACCATACAATAATATATGAGTAATTAAATACACTGAACATTTTTGGCATGACACCTCACATCAAAAGGAGGCATATTAGTGGAGTTTTCATAGATACTTAAGCCTTCATGAGATGAAATTTAAATTTTTACATAGTGTATAGTTCAGAGTGTTGAAGGCATTTTAAATATTTCAAACATATTACTGTGGCATATTCCATGCATGTACTCAGTTTGCAAGGACATGAGTTAGAGGCCATCAAATATTCACATATATAGAAATATTTAAATAAATATGCAATGCATATCCAAATATTTATAAGATCATGAGATATATGTTTTTAGATTTGACAAAAAATAAGAATATAGATTCATGTTTATCCCATTTTTTATAAAACAATAAATTTATTAATGCTAATATGTGTAAAACTAGATAGATATAAGAATGCTAAATATGTACAATAATCAACCATTTTATTTTTGAAACTTGCTAAAATATGGAAAATTATTATTTTTAGAAAACACTACGAATAAATGTACTTAGATCAATACAAATTTATGTTGATTATTTGAGATGTCTTACAATGGAAATAGATAAAATATTTTATGATGCATGCTTAGGATTAGGAAAAAAGTTTGAAACTACTTCTAGATAAGACCACTATAGGTAGACAAGAATGCAGGTTGGCCATTTTTTGTTGACCATAGACTTATCCCAATTAAATATGTTTAATGAATGGCATAAAAATATTGAAATAAATAGAACCCTAATGATTATATATCATATATTATTTCTACACTAGACCATTTTAAGTGGATAATATTACAAGACACCTAAGTCTATTGACCATGGACTTGTCCCAGTTGATTATGATGAAAATATTATTTTTGGGCCTTGTAATAATGACTCATCTTACCCTATTCTTACTAATGATTTCATATCTACTAATCATGAATATACCATCATTTTGAGTCATATTTGATCCTACCCAAAAACTTAGAGAGATCCCCATTCCATTGTTCACCCCTTTGGACCTTCCTTAGACTCCATCATATTTGTCACACCCTATAAGACCCTTTATATGCACATTAGAGACACATCAAGAGGACGGATGGCATAGGTCACTAAATTTTAAAAAACCCTAGGGCTTGGGCCACACATTTTAGCCAAAATTTCACAACTAGGGCCATAACTCTTCTAGATTAGGTCTTTTTGTGTTCTATCTATTGCCAAATAGTAAAAAACAACCACTTTTTGGGAGATATTATCCTTAGGATACCCTATTTAACTTTTAAAAAATCATTCTAACCTTTTCCTTCTCAATTTTGTCTCTCTTGATCTTATCAACTCTCTCTTGATTCATTCTTGATTATTGAGCTTCTATTGTAGTTATTTTATTTTCCTTAGATAGAGGTTCACATAAACACTTATTTATTGATTTGGACAAACCATTTCTACTCTCAAAATTTCTTTCCTTAACTTTTGATTTATTTTTGGATCCTTCAATTGGAATTGTGCCCGATATTTTTAATTTGATTGGCATCTACATCTCCTACTTGTTGATGATTCACCTTCTCTCCTGGACTATTGATAGTAGATTAGATAGAGCTCTACACTACAACTTAGTATTCCTTCACATTATATCAAAATTGGACTCATGGTTAGTAGAATAATTTAATTTTGTTTAATCATGATTTGAGGGTACCTTACTTTCAAGGTGAGCCCATTTAGTTAGTTTAGTGTAGTATATTCGTTAGGGTTAGAGATTACATGCTAGGATTATATTCATTTATAAATAATAATTATCATATGTTTCTAAAATTTTATGATCTCTCTCTATCTCTCAAAAATGTCTTTCAATTCCTAGAAATGCATGTTTATGAACTATTTTACTTATTTGGTAATGCTTATTTAGATAGTTTTTTTCTTTTTCTTTACGCACTAGTTTCTTTCCTCTAGATACTTGATTTAATGTGGATAGATAAGTTAGAGATACATACATACTTTTGAAACTTGATCATGATATCCCTAACCTAGTATAAAATTTAGTCTTTAGCCCAGTATAAGATGGAAAACTAGATAACTACCTTAGATGTCTAGTGGCTTCTTACATTTTTCAACCTAGTATGTGTTTGCTTAAACCCTTGGTACCCACTCTACCCTTAGTGGAGAATTTATATTATTGGAGCTACATTATGGCATGCTCAATGAGACCTTATATTATGTTTCACATTAGTTATATCTTATTTATATCTCTCCTATCCAATTTACCACTGATAACTGCAAGGATTTGCTTTTAGTTGTGTTTTAGATCCCTCTCTAGTTATTTGACCTTACTTTAGTTTTGTGTCTACCTCCCCATTGGGTCTTAAACATTTTTCATTTTCTATTTTAGTCTTATTTTCTCTTTATTTACTACCTCCATGACTGGTCTCCCACCTCTAGGGTTTTATTCCAACCATATTCAAGGTCTTATCTTTGAGCTCACTTTTGAGTAGGATGAAGATTTAATATAACATCATAGAAAACCTATGGTGTAATATGTGACCCCACCTTTATATACACATAATATTTTAAAAATTTATAAATTATTTTGAGTTCTCTCTTACAAGAACCCATCGATTCTAAATTTATTTGAGTGCACGCCTTAAGGGGTGCATCGAGAAAGGGGTGGGTAGACCATTGGTGATTTGTAGGAGTATTGTCCCTATACTACCACTTATTATCTACACAAACATATCCTAAAAACATTACCTTAAGCTTTGTCTCATATATTTCACCCTATTCTATTCATTTTTATCCTTAATTAACCCTTTCCTAGCCTAAACTACTTTTTGATGGTCTATGATACAATGTCAGCCCTATTGACCTTGTATTCTAATTGACAAAACTCATTTAGGGTCAGGAGCTGACCTAGACCAGGAACTTATTTTATTTTATCATTAACAATATAGAGGTGATTGAACCAACTTTATTGGCTAAAATTTTGGAAAGGACTAGGGTTAGATTCAGCTATATATACACACTTATTTAATCATTTATTAAGGAAGAGAAGAAGAATATATATATATATATATATATATATATATATATATATATATATATATATATTAAACATCTAATTATCCACCATTATACTTAAGGAGCAAATATTATGGTTTCAATATTTTCTTTGGAGATATGGATCTTGTATTTTGGATGCATAGATAGGTTGTGTAGTCTAGATTTGATTTATATTTATCATCCTTACATACCAAAACAAACTTTTATGAAGCACCTTGGCCAAGGGAGAGATTGAGACTCAGTGGGTTCATCTTCAAAAGTAAGTATTCTTAACTTTTGTCTTCCTTTGTAAGAGTAGATAGATTTGCATTTTTACTTCTCTCATATGCATTAGGATTTCGTATACAATGTGAGTATATATCTCTTATGAATGTTTAATTTTTATGTTTATTACCCACACTTTACACCACAAGATTTGGTGATCACTAGATTATAATTTAATTTACTTTTGTGAATATGAAAGCATAGCTACTAGTTAAGGTTATTGCATAGTTTTACTTGACTAGAGGCTTTGGAACCCTCTCTAGTTATTTTATTATGATAAGATATCCCTTGGCTAGGTCTAGAGGATCCATCTTGGTCATGACCCAAAATATATAATGTATCAACAATCAAAAGTGTAAATAGGAATTATCTTCTTCGATATGGGATTGATTTATAAATTGATTGCATTTCCCTTTACATACAATCTAGTGAACCCAATGTGAATCTAACCCTTGTAGGTTTTCTTTCATGCCATCATTTCTATATTCATATTTATATTATGTTTTATATTTTTAGTATTGTAACAAACCAGCTAGTATAGTTATAACTTTATATGTGTAGGTTTAACACATAATCACTTCAAAATGACTATGTTCTGTCTATGTAGGTCTTCGCCAATTATAGGTTATGGGATCAAGTAGTTTGACATAGTATTATTCTTTAATTATAGATTAACATACATAGTTAAATAGGTCAAATCTATCTTCTATTTTATTCTATCAATATATAGGTCAACAAACACCATCAAATAGGATGACTCTATTCATTTATCTCTTCTTCAAGACATAGGGTTTTGAAAACTTGGTCAAACCAGTCGACCCAGTTGGCAAAAATTGAAAGCAATAATTAAGCACCATAGCATAAAAATTTGTAATCAAAATAATATACAAGACCAAAAATGTTATTTTATTTTCTCTCTCTATCATTTTATTTTTTCCTTTAATATTTTTTTCACAAGTTTTTAGTCTACGAAATTGCAACCCTAAAGCTAAGTCGACTTGGTCAACTTAGTTTTATAGTTTGTCTTGTAAGAGACATAGTCAACTTGATAAAATTTGTTCTTAAAGGTCTTACTTCTATAGAATAATAATGACCTAGTCAAATATGTTCTATATTATTTACATATAGTGTCACCTAAACTGACTCTGTACTATTCTCAATCAAGGAATTAACATCTATTTGCTAGTAATTAATTCATAATTCCTATTTAGTTGTTTGTATGCTTAGAGTAACTCACATAGTATAAATAGGTGGTTTTTAAAATTACCATTTTAGTTATATTATTTTAATCTTTTTCACACACTACCAAACCACTTTACATTCAAAAAGCATTAAACATTTATCTTCCCAAGGTCTACCTACTTGGATTTCATCACTAAGGGGGAAGTGGACTTGGTTTTATGTCCAGGTATAAATAAATGTTTAATTGTATTTATTGGCAAAGAATTTAACATGATTATCACTAAAGGATCATGAAGTGGAGGGGTAAGAACTAATACCAAGCTAGTACCATTTCCAATATAAATCCTTTTTAGCACAAATGTCCTGAAACCAACCTTCAATTGCTTTTTAGTTCCTTATTTCAGCCAACTTTTCTACCACACTAAAATTACATTTTATTAAAACTTAATATTACTTAAGATAACCAACTAATTAGCAGTTAATTTTTAGTTATTGTTTTCTCTTTGATCATTGTATGTTGTATTTAAAAACTTACATTGGTGCAAGGTTTATGTTGTGTGTTTCAATTGGATTAGTCACATTGATCCAATTATTTGTGTGTTTGATTTCATTCTTGCTTCAAATTATCTTGAAAATTTTCCCCCTATTTTATAACATAGTTATCTTGGTCAATATATCTTATTATAGATTGTTCCACAATCTTACTAGTAATACACAGTTGACCTACATGACTATTTCTTTGTATCCCCTATTCAGTTATATGTTTAGCAATACATAGTCAACCTACATGACTTTATATCCTTATTATCTTGTTTATCCTTGTATACAATACATAATCAAACTAAATTAATATGTATCCTTATCTTTCTATTCTCTTTGTTATATTATAGAACATAATTGACTGATTCAACTCTATATACTTTTTTTGACTTTGTCTTTGCATCATCATTTCCTTTTAGCTTCTTTATTTCATCATGAACTTCTTATTTGAGGACAACACAAAGTTGAACTCAACAGATGTAATAATATTTACCAATCCCAATAGGTTTCCCCATAAATAGCTTTTGGCTTCCACTTTAGATGAAAATAATTGCATGTAGCCACTCACACTACAAATTATGGGACTTCTCATTCATCTTCAGTTCATAAACCTCTTTTCTCCTTAGAAGATAATCTTGAATTAGAGTATACTTTAGAAATGATTTTCTTCATTAATGAGTTTCCTCAACATAGGGGAAATGACCCTTCACCTATTTATAATCTCATGATAAGTGGTCAAGAAGAGGAATCCCATTCACCCTTCCCTACATTCTCTCATGGATTTTAGGGTGATATCTTTTTTGCTTCTCAAACTCTCCCTTCTATTTTGACTCATCATACTATGACCTCTTCTTACTTGATTTCTTCCACCTCCATGCTAAGTATCTCTACTAACATGGTAGGTTCAACATCTAGTGGGCCTTTGCCAAGACCCACCCTTCTCAATCACTCCACTAGTGTATTGTTTGCTACCAATGGTAACCATGATGTGAGTGCTTCTTTCTCTTCTAATCCTTCGACTAGTGTATATTTTTATACACATGATAATCATTCCACTAGTGCCTCCTTTTCTACCAACACCTCTCAATCCAATAGTACCGCACATGTCACCATTAACAATGATACCCAAGCCACTAATAATAATGTTCATGCTTCTCATGCCATGAAAACTAGTCAAAATACCACTCAAACCCATCAAATATTATGAAACAATCTTAATAAAATAACTAATTTTCAAGATAATAATGCCAACCAAATGATGCAAATGCATAATCACCTTATTCACCTTTAGAATCAACCTGAACATGTTTCATGGGGAGCATAAAATCAAAATGCCCCCTCACCCCTAGGTATTCCCATGGAAACCTCATTCCCCAACCACCTCTTGTTAACAATATAATTAAACATATTCAAAATGACCCTCATATATCTCAAATTGATAGTATAGATATAGGATGTATCACACCTACCATTAGTTATAATGGGTTAACTGATTCTACCTTACATTTAAAACATTTGGCAATCTCTACAAATATTGAGTCAAATTAAAACCTTTTTCCACTACCAATATATAATCAAAAACCCCTTATAGATACAATTTATATTGTTACAATCAACTCAAGTCACATTTTATCACTTTTTTGTAAGATCTAGTTAACACTCTAGTACAAGAGTTTCAAACTAGTGACCTCCCTGAGAATACTTTAGCTCATTTTATCAATTGAAAGCAACTTGAAATCAAAACTAACCAAAATTTCATCAAATAGTGGAAGACCTTACCTAATAAGTGTGAGCATAACATGGTGGATGATAATATCTTTCATCTATTCACTAATGCTCTTTATCCCAAGTTACAACATTGAGTTAGGATTCTCTCTCCATGAACTTTCAAAGAGGCCCTTGACCAAGCTAAGTGCTAAGATCTTCTCATGTGTCAATTTGAGCTAGCCAAACCTCCTATAAGAATTTACATGCTCATAAAAAATATAAAAAATCATGATATCAACTATGGTTTCATCAATTCCTATGATACCATTCATAATATTAAAGCTATTATTCCCAACCCTGTTCTAGAGCAAGCTTCCCATTTAAACCACACCCATAATCCTCATTTTATCAAATAAACAAAATCAATGGTCATAATACATTATCCTTAGTGTAACTCCAAAAATGTATACCAAGGCCTCTTCCATGAGAACTTGACCCCACTCACCCTATGAAATCATGGTATGATCCAAATAAATTTTGTTGGTTTCATGCTAGTTGGGGTCACTCTCACAAGACTTGTAAGAAAATGTGTAATTTAGTTATGGATCTCCTCTTTGGTCCAAATTTTGATCATGATTCCATCATTTGTAAATGCCAATAATATTATGACATTTCCTTCAAAGATCATGACACACAAAATAAAAATTAAGCTTTGAACTAGGTTAATGCTCATCTATCCATCTAAGATCCTCTTCCTAGTCATCAAGTCAATAATGGCAAGCCTAGTCCCACTAATAATGTTTAAAGTCTTATATACCAAAATTACAAAGATAATATGGTAAATATGACTAATGTGTGAATGGTAATTGATTTCATTGATTTTAATCCTACACACACACACACACTAATCATCTCAAACTTTTTGTGTTATCCAATATTCCTCCCTAACTCACCTAATAGAGTTAGGGAAAGAGGACCTTATCTCTTCTCAGGAACCAATTCCAACACCTCCATTGGATAAAACCTCTTATACTATTTCTACAATTTCCCCAAACTCTTGACCCATCAACAACATTCTTCACCTTTATAATACTTCTTCAAATCAATCACAAGATAAACCTAATTCAACTACCCCATCCTATCAAACCAATCAACCAATTTTTCACCCATACTAAACCAACCATGTCTTATCAACACAAGTTTACATTTACTTCTAATCCCCCTTCTTAGGATCTCCTCCAACATTATGTACCTTTATCTAGTAGTCCATAAATGGGTTATGATGAATGGGAGCCTATCACAGAGTTGACCAATCTCCCATCTCAAATTCTTATTCTTGAACTCATGCGTACTTCTCCACATCATTACAAACACCTTATGAAATTCTTATTTGAAATGAACATCCCTTGTCCTCCCCTAAAATGATGTGAAGCTACTTTATCTAGATCAAAAGATACTATCTTGAAACAATGTGAAGAGATGTTTATACACATTGACAAAATAATGGACACTTCTCTTTCTCTAAAATTTCTTATTGCTTTCATGATCCCAAATGAGATTATTCCCTGTGCATATGATCCTCCACTCTTTATAAGCATCCAAATTGGTGATCTCAAAGTCAAGTGTGCTTTGATTTATGAGGGTTTAGGTACTTTTCTTACCTCCCTCAATTTATTTAAAACCCTTGGATATTATTAGTGTAATCTTAAGTCCACACATAACATATGTCAAGTTTATGATCAAAGGAAAATGCCTCAATTATATTGTGTGTGGTTTCCTATTACCATCTCACCTATCATTATTGAAGTAAAGGTTATGATATTTAACTTTCCCCTTCCTAAAATATCTTGTTTGACAAGCCTTAAACTCATTGCATGAGGGATATTGCCTCTTCTGCTTATTAATGTTTTAAGTTTCCCCATAATGGTGATATTTATAGGATTTAAGGAGAAACCAATCCTTAGAATTTTGAACAATTCTAAGCCTGTGTGTATTAAAAATTCAAACCCTTGAACCCTTGTTGAGTGTTCCATTCTAAGAATCTCAACATTTTAATTTCCTCATCATCCCTACATGAGGTTATCATGGTCATCTTGAACTCATTAGAAGCATAACACCTAAACTCTTAGACTCTAATGATTATGAGCCTAATGAGATCAACCTCAAAATAAAATCTTCATATTTATCTCCTCATCTCATTGCCTAGCTTCCACCATCCTTGAAGTTTCATTTCTTTTAGCCACCTATCAATGATATACCCATGATCTTAACTAAGACTCAACATTTTATTCATCACATAAATTTTGATGAGAAGGTCATACGTACTTGTGCCATCAACCTTCATCCACTTGATTATGATGATGGTTATACTTTAGATGATCCATTTTTAAGAGGTCTTATCTAGGCTAGAGATGTTGAGATCCTTCACTATCATTTTTTTTTTTTAGTATTTTTGTTTATCTTACCATATTATGTCTTATATTGTTCCTAATTTTATCATTATTCCTCTTAATCATAGGGTAGAGATGGTGCATTTGCATGACACACCTATAGTTTTTGAAGATCCTCTTAGGAACATACTTATAGATCATGATATGACTAGTCCCTATCATTTTTATAGATACCAAGATCCCAATAGCCTACTTCCCCATGAGATGTTTTCTACCATCTTTAATCCCTCTTTTCATCTTGCTCCTCCCTCAGCTGAGCCTAGTCTGGGTCCTACTCCTACTCTACCTTTAGCTAAGACTCATCATATATCTAATTATATTTATCTTTTAGACAAGCCTTGCCTAGTATCTCCACCAACCCTACCTCCCTTTTGTGATAGCTTACTTTTTTTATCATAGTTTGATCCCTTGCCTACCTAATGGGGCAATCATCCTTACTATGACATTCATAGAGTTGTTGGCTTCTACTTCTACTCCCTTTATTTTTGAATTGACAAAGTCTACTACCAGGTGTATCTATTGCTTCCATGACACAGATAATCTTTTCTCCACCCATTATCAAAAGATTCAATAATATATCGACACATTGTATCCTAACCTTACTCAGCCTAGAGACAAGGCTATACCTCCTCCCAAGTTATTACCTAAGTATACTCCCAAATATGGAGAGGTATATTGTTTGTGGTATCATTATTGTACCCATCACACTAATCATTATTGCATCCTCTAGAAGCATCTTCATGATCACCTTATGACCATTCATGTTCTTTTTATTACTCCTCTCATAAGTCACCCACGTAATAAGGCTCCTCCTTAATCCCCTATGGTCCCTCCACTTATGGTACCTTCTTTCCCTATGGTTCTTCCACATATGGTCCCTTCTCCACCTATGGTTCCTCCACCTATAGACCCTTCTCCACCTATAGTTCCATCTCCACCCATGGATCCTCCTTCACCTGTGGTCCCTTCTCTAGGGGTGGCTCATTCCTATCCCATAGGTCCTACTTTTATTCATTCTCTTAAGTATTCTATGCATGATGGCCGTCATGAAAATGATCCTTATACCTATATTTTCTATAGATGAGATTTGATGAGAGGTATTTTCACAATTTCATGGAAGATCAATGAGACCCTCACTATAGTTAAGATCAACTTCATAGAGATATATTAGATGTTATGGTTAATGTTTGTGGATAGATTTACCAGTATTTATGAACATAACATGGTGTTATTTCACTTTATTTTTTTCATTATGGTTTTGGATTGGACATGTACTCCACTTTTATATATATCTAATTTATATCATTTGACTCTATGTCAAGTTTTGCTTCATTTATCTATCTTACATGGATCATTATATTTCGCATTATGTGTTGTTTATGGTTTCATTTTCTTTCCTTATGATCTATTATGGATTTTTTTTATGATTACATACTTATCTTTATGAGTTCATTTCTTTTCATCAATGTATTTATATTTTTTCATGTTTGTTTTATACATTATCTATATAATATGGATTATTATTATTATTATTATTTGGTTACATAAACCTTGTTCCCCTTAGTAAATCCTTATTTACCCTATCATTAGTTAGAAAAAAGTCATCTCATTTTAATCCTATTTTACCAGTATAATTTGGATCTCCATTTATTCCCCTTATTTCTTTTTGAAAACTAAGCATACACATGGTTAGAACTTGAGATAACATATTAGTTCATAGGTAAGCCTAAGTGTTTAGTCAGTCATGTTTTTAGATACTTAGCTTCTTTTACCCAAAGTTTAAGGCTCATTAATGTGTATCAATTTATCCCTCATGTTGGTTATTCTATTTTTTTTATGGAGGAATCTTAAAATCCATAAAAATTTAAATTCCAAATCATTTAAACAAAAGGCAACATTCAAATTTCAAAAGTTAAATCACACCAAAAGACATGATTAAAAGCACATCTCTTTTTTTAATCAAAGTTAAAACTCCATATTTGGACTCATGATAGAGATGATTTCCATTTGGGTGTCATAGCTCATTAGATTGGAAAAGGAGAATTAAAAATCTTTTAGTAATACCTACTTTCTCACACAAGTACCTAATCATTGCAGTAGACCAATGGCTTTGTAAGAGGTCTTAAGGAATGAGGAACATGTTGTGGAAGGTAGGTCCATTTTTTATTTTACATCCAACCAACATGAGTCAATCTTAGTATCTCATTTATTTTCATATACAATTTTGTGCTTATTGAGAATGGGTATCCTTTATATATTGATGGTTGCTAGCCACTTAGTGTCTTTTATGTGCCCTTAGTGTCCCTCATATTTCCTAAGGTATTCTCATAGATGACTACATTGTAATTTTACATTCCCTCTTTCATTTAAACCACTCCTAATATTTCCCATTGATAAATATTGTTTGTTAACTGATCATTCCCCCTAGGTATTCCATTTGTGAGTTGTATTGTAAGACAATGGGTAGGACTAGGCCTTCCTCACAAATTACCACATTACAAATATTCCTTTTAAAATAATTCCCACAATTTTTTCCATATCATTACTATTCCCTTTATGAGATGTAGTTTAATACCATAGATAGGACCAGGCCTTCCTCACAAAACATTCCAATACCCAAGTCACAATGAAATTACATGTGTCAAATTTGAGATAAGTAGTGATTGATTGTGAGTTACACATCATTGACATGTTTTCCATCTTGATATGGTATGTTTTATTCTTACTTTAATGATCTTTTAGTTTTATCTTCTTATTTTTTGATTGCATGTATGATTACAACCATTTTCTTAAATTTTTCATACTTCCTAGCTTGAATTAGTGTGATCAATTTAAGTTCATTTTTTCAAATTTTATTTCTCTTTTATACTTCCTATCTTGATTTATTATTATTGATTGAATTAACTGTTTTATTTTTATACCATTTGGTTTTCTTGTGCCTTCCATTTTATTACATTATTTTCATACTTCTCAACATGATATAGTTTGATTTTACTTGTTTTAACTTGGTACAAATCTTGTACATGGTTTAAAAATATTTGTTACCTTTTTTTTACCATCTTTGGTTTATTATATTTAGTCATATTTTGTTATTACAAATTTCCCATCATGATATAGTGTTAGTACATATGTTTTTTATTGCTTATACTTTTCCAAGTCATTTTTACCTTTTTATTTTTAACCATGCATGTGTATCACTACATTCTAGAAAAGAAAACACTCCACATACATTTCCCATAGTATATACAACAAAATCTGAATATATGTGCTAGAAAGAAATATATCCATGCAGCAACATCCATAATAAAATATAACTCATGAGATCAAATCCAACTATCCAAATCAATATATCTATATATCATGTGTTTTATATGATATAAATTATAAAATACAATCACTATAGTTCTAATTTTGAGCTCAATCATGCGTATCCTATGGCCTAGCCACACTACTCATAGATGCTTGGGACTATCCCCTTTACATGGTACACTATAATGAGGCAGTCTAGGATATCAAACCAATTACCTAGGCCTACACCTATCTAAGCTAAATCATGTTAACCATGTGTGTTTCTCTCTCCTAAGAGAAGGCCTTCCATTCCTAAAGCTCTCCCTCTCCCACCCCTACCAACTTATGTAATACATCCCCATATGTCTGTAATTGTTCATGGCCTCCCCCACTAGTCTAAACTAGCCTACCTATTTTGGGTTAGATATAACCACTAGATCAAATAATGTAGTGGGATCATATGATGTTAGCACCCCATCCAAAATGTCATGGTTCACAGCCATAACTAGAATCCCCATCTGATCTCCTTTGCTATAGTATTTGAAAAACCCAAACTAGATAGATATAAAATCACATAGATACCTTAAAATAATCTATCTATCTACTATAATAAAATGTAACTAGTGTCTTATATAAAACTTTAAATCAAAATTATAATATTTCTCACTAGTGCTAGTGTCACCAATCACCATCTCCTTGTCCACTCATCTACCAAGCATGATCTCTCCATCCACTCATCTATCGATCACCTCCTCTATTGATCACTTATACACTAGTGAAAATCCAAGAATCACCACTTGAGCACATAATGATCCTCTCTTGAGAGGTGCCTCTATAGACCAGTTATGTCCTAGAGTACCTATTAGGTCCTACATTGTATCCCTTACCTATATCTACTCATGTCACCATTTCTTCCATCTATGATGTGGCTAGGGTGGCCATTTATACTATTATTATTACTATGGTGCCTGATGTGGTGTTGACTATGGGCCTTCATCCACATCCACATCCTCTCCTCTTACTACCACTTGTTATTGTGTTTAACTAGTCCACAGTCTATCACCTTATAGCCTGATCATAGGTATCTCCACTAGTATTCCTCTTCCTCCTCTCCCCCTCACTTTTTTTTCATGTCATTCCCAATAAGCAATAAACAATAGAGGGGCCAATGGGTGTGGGAGTCTAACCTACCCTAGAAAGTGTGCCACCAAATGCAGTTATACCCATGAGGTATAGTGGCCTATGATATGCACCCATGCCAACCCTCTTATAAAATTTAGAAAATTAGGCCATATAATATCAATGTGCATGTAGGTATGCCACATGATATCCCCTTGTGTGATAGTCTACAATGTTGGCACATGGGGCACAACCTAAGCTACATGGTCCTGCCTCCATCTTGTGACCCAAGGTAAGCTATCATCAACCACATGGGATAGCAAAGTTGGTTGACATATGGGGGGCCTCTCATATATCCAATCACTCAAAAAAATTATAAAACCCATGGTTTTCTTCCCTTTGGACAACATCCCATACATATCATGCATGCGCTAGACCTAGATGATAGCCTAAAAATCATAGAGTGCTCCCTAATCTAAAATGGACTGAAGTTTATCCCACTAATAACTAATAACTATAAGAATTTACTTTTATTTGTGTTTTGGATCCCTCTTTAGTTATTTAACCTTACTTTATTTTTTCTTCTACCTCCCCATTTGGTCTCTAACATTTTGCCTTTTATATTATCTTCTTAGTTAATCTTGCTTTACTATTTCCATGGTTGGTCTCCCACCTCTATGATGTTATTCCCACCATATTAAAGGTCTTATCCATGAGCTCACTCATGAGTAGGATGAAGATTTTATATAATAGAATAAAAACCCTATGGTGAAATATGTGACCCCATCCTAACATAATGACCAAGACATGTTAATGTTCCACATGGAACAATATTGGAAAGTGTACAGATAATGGGAACAGTCAAATTTTTAGCAGTCCAAGTTTTATTTATCCAAGAATAACTCCCCTCATATTCAAATTGCTTTGTATTCATATATGAGGGGTGATTATGACCCCCTTTCATAATTGATGCTTGATGAGTTATGCACAATCATTTAAATTTTTTAGGTGACTTCATGTGAATGAAGATAATTATTCTCCCATTAGGATTAGTAAGCATGTATCATTTGGAGATAGAAATAACACCCATTCTAATTTAAACACCACAACTAGTTCTTGTGTAAGTCCCCACCTCCTTCCCAATAGGATACTCTATGATGAAAACCCCCTATCTTCCCCTTTGAGAAACATACACACATAAAATCTACTTGACATCCACCTCCCATGGCGTCTCCCTATCCTCTTAGTCCTTCCTTTAGGGTTTCATATGAGCACATCGATTTCAACCACCATTTTTAGAATAGATATTTATGGGATGCCTATCCCAAATATTAATACCTTCATATGGACCCTCTTCTTCTCATGTGTGGCCTATACCATGTAGATTTAGGTCATCATGACCACTCCCTTAGGCACAATGTGCTACTTTATCTTCCCCATGTGTAATGCTACCCTTCTTATGGACATTTTCTATCATGTATTTATGAATATCCTCATCATGCACATCTTCCACTTAAGGAGATACCTCATCATCATTCCCCACATGCCTAAGGTTACAATGATCCATAATTACATAGGTAGTATCATGAACCATATGAGCCTCATTTTAAATCTATTTTGCAACCCACTGTCAACCATGCCTATGAGGACATCCATATGAACCCTCTAACCCCTTGGTTTCATGCCATTCCCTTCCTACTCCCATCCCTAAACTTCCCAAGTTTAGTGGAAATAGGGATGCTAGTCCTATGAAGCACATAATGACATTTAAGATGATGTGTATGGATTGGTAACATGGTGATTGAATCATGTTAAATCTCTTTTCTCACACCCTATGAGATGAAAAATTGGTTTGGCTCTATAGTCTATCACCATATTCTATTTATATTTCCTAACCTTGACAGATGATTTCATATAATACTTAAATATCTATAGAACATTTAACCTCAACATATAATCAATCACCTCCATGGTTCAGGCCAAGTGTGAGTCTAACTTTAACTTCATGTGTAGGTGGAATTTAGTCATCTAGATGTGTAGGATAAGATTCTCAGATGATTTTCTCTAAAAAAATGTTTACGTGAGCATTGAGGTAGGATTTTCACCTTGAGATCCTCAAGCATAAGCCCACCTATTATGATAAAGTTGTTAATGAGTTTTTAAAGATCAAATTCTTTTAGATGTTTGTGGTAATTTGTCTTGTACCAACTTAAAATTAATCCCCCTCACATGATCATAATTTCAATACAACTGGTGATGGTGTCACTAATTCTCTTAGAGATAAAAAGGATAATAAGGATGATTATAAGGTAAATTATCTGAGTAAGAGGTATACTAAAAAGAAGGCCCATAAAAAGAGTGAAAAAATATCAAGGGTGTTGTATCCCTATGAACCTACCAAAGTATACAACATTCAAAAGATTAAGGTGAATTATGACAAAGCATATGTCACCAAAAATTATTGTGTGAAGACCCCATTTTCTCCCTAGAGATCCCCACTTTCCATGACCAAATATAAGTTATATGTGTTCATAGAGCCTCTTCTTGACTAACACAAAATAAGGAGGAGGAGGAGGAGGAGGAGGAGGAGGAGGAAGGCTAAGGCCCATCCCTCTACTTTTCCCTCTTTTTCCTCTTATGGTTCCTCTTCCTTAGATAACCTAAAATGGAAGACTAAGTACAAGAGTATCAAGTTTGTTTCTACCATTGACATAGCCTCTACTAGATATGAGTTATTTATCAACACACATTTGGATCAAATGACTAACCCCATCATACATATAGAGAATCCATTCTTATGAACCCAACCATGGGTGTAAGGAGTCCCAAATTAAGCTTTAAATTTAGGTGTAATTCCATCCCCAAGATAGGAAGCTACCTTACTCTATCATAAATGAATTATAGTCTATCTCTGATAGAATCCATTTAGGACTTTTTCCCTAAATAAATGGGCCTCATATTTGATAAGCTTGGTCTCTCTAGTAGGATTCCATTATGGGATGATGTTGAGGTGTTAAACTTAGACATCCCTGATCACCTTCACCTGCCTACCTTGTCCTTTGAACCTACCTCATTTCTAGGCCCTTCCATTCTAAAAAATAAGGATAGATTACCATCCACATTGAGACCTTGGCTGATAATTTTTACATTAAGATATGCATCATTGATGAAGGTGTTGTATTAAACATCATGTCTTTCTAGGCATTCAATGAGATGGGTATCATCCATAATAAGATTTTTGTTTCTCAACATAAATGTGTTGGATTCAATAACACAATTGCACTAATGAGAAACTTGAAGCTTCAAGTCAAGTTAAAACCCAAGATAGTTAGGATTGATTTTTGTGTGTTAGACCTAGATCTCTCATACAACATGATCCTTGGATATCACTGGACCATCTTCATGTAAGTTATCAATTTGGTGAAGTTTTGTGTGGTACAATTTTTGCATGAAAGTAAGGTTCAGACCTTTGAGGTAGACCTAGATCCCTAGGCATGTATATACACTAAGATGAAGCCTCTAATGAGGATTTAGTTTTTTATTCATATAACCCTATGGTTTCATCCAAGGCTATCACCACTAAATTTTTATTTCTCAAGGATGAAAAATTTGAACCTACTAAGTATTTATCAATTTTCACTCATCATTCACCTATTATACACTCTTTGACACCTCCTCCTCATTTTATAAATAAATTTAGATCTCCTCTCTTAGGAGACCTCTTTCAAAATGTTTCCATAACTATTAATCCTCTCCCTTTTTTCTTAATTGTCCCATCATGGAATTGACACTCTCAATACCTCTTTTGTTGAGGCTACTAAAGTTATCAAGTTAGATCTTGACTCCTAATCTATCCACATTACATCATGCAACCTTGTCAATTAGATGAGGGCTTACAATAAACTCATGACATTGTTTTACATGTGCCACCACCCTGTTACTCATCTATGTTCAAATATCTCATTCACCAATAATGACCCCACCTTTGTTATTATCAAATTTTAGGTCATGATTGGTGAACCTAAGGATTCAATTAATTCATTTCCTTCCTCCCATATCTTCCCTTTTTTTCCTCTTTTTTGGATTGGTTAAAGATTTTATTGACCCCCTAGATGGTAAGTCATGACCTAGTAGGCTAATTAGAGGTCTAACTCAAGGGAAATATATTATTTAGGCTTAATCAATGGCTTTCCCTTGAGATAGGACTCAACCTAGGCTTTTAGTGTCTCGATAAGCCCTTAAGCTTTCTTGAACACCTTCCCTAAGCCCTTGTTTGATGAATTTTCCATTTTATGACATCCATCATCAAACCTAGTGGGTCTCCTTAAGAATTTAGCTTATAAACTCCTCCTTGGGTAAACCTCATAATTGAATCAAAATATTTTGCTTTTTTCCATCATTAGTGCTACTATTTTCTTATAGTTGGTCCTCTATTTACTCCCTTTCTACTTCATTATGGTTTTCTATAGGTGGTGTGGGTTAGTGGTTTTGGTCATTCAAGACTTGCTCTAGTCTTCTCTGATTGGTATTTATCTTTCATGAACCTTTTACCTCCCATCATGGGTTATTTTTAAGTGGTGTGGGTTAGTGGTTGTATTTTCTCGATATTTTCTTTAGTCTTCTATGACTAGTATTCATATTGCACAAGCCTTCTAGTACACATCTTCACCTCTCACCCCAGTCGATGTTAGTCTCTTCCCCATGATTTTAGCTTTACCACACTCTTTTTCTAAATCATATGTCTTTATTGGTCTACTTTGTGATGAGATATTCCCTTTATGGCTATGTCTTGTGTCCTTGACCCCCACCATGATGCATTTTATTACTACCACCATTGGTGGTAGTCAATGAAACCCAAGACCTATGGCTATATCTTGGAATTTTCATGACCCATAAGGCCATAATTTTGTTTCAATTTTTTTTCTTCATAAAAGTGAGATGAATAGCATTACCAAGCATCACATAATCATTAGATCCCTAACCAATTCCAATAAACTAGGAGCATATTATGAGTAGTTGTTCTCCAACACACTCTTAGTCATGTCTCAAATTACCAGAGTCTAAAACATCCTTAACATTGGATTGTTCCCCTTTGTTGAGTTGGTGCCAAGTTTCTCTCCTCTCTTATGGACTTCTATACCTCCCATGTCCCTCCTAATCCATTTGAGATAA
Source organism: Torreya grandis (assembly GCA_037957365.1). Taxonomy (NCBI): domain Eukaryota; kingdom Viridiplantae; phylum Streptophyta; class Pinopsida; order Cupressales; family Taxaceae; genus Torreya; species Torreya grandis. Next base: position 405,347 of record JARHVA010001856.1, read on the forward strand.
TTCATCTTCCTTAGCTACTATCCATGTAGACACTCTCTCTTAGTTATCCACCTCACATTATGTGGGTATCATTACTGGCAGTGGTAGCTCTACCAAGCTAGACTACTTTCTTACCTTAGGTGAAATGACTCCTCATAATGTATGCATTCATGTACAATAAAATAGGTTGTTGGTGTGTGAAAACTAAGTAAAATACAAGTGTAAACCTACTATTTTATTTCTCCCCTTTGTGGGCTTGTGGACCCCACCAACTATTTCTAAGCTCTCTAGGCTTAGGTCATAAATTTTTATAATTTTTTACATCTTGTATTAAGTTCAATCCATGGTTTTTATTAACTTGTGGCCTAACCTATGGCCAAGTTGCACACTATTCCTAAAAACCTACAACTTGGGTTGTGGGTATTTAGGCAAGCCTTAGGGCTTGCCAAAACACCCACCCTATCCCTCTATTTAGCCTGTCATTTATACTTAGAGATGAATCTTCACCTCTCAAACACTTTTTCCTAGATTTATCCTCTATCCATTTGTGAATTTGAGAAAAATTTGGAAAAAATGTTTGTAGGGCCTCCTAAAACCCACAAAGTTGAAAAATTATGTAAATTGATAATTAGAGGACTTACCTAGACCATGATGATCACTCCTAATGTGCTCTCATGTGTCTCAATTTTCTCTTGATGGTTATTTTAGATTTATAGGCTCTCCTCTAGTTAGTGTCATGGTGAAAATGACTGGGATGAGATACTTTCCATTCTTTTTACCTTCTCACTTTCTCTCTTCATGCTCTTTTTGGGGCCTTTATGGGTAGGTTTCTTGTCATTGATAAGAGGGATACTAGACCTTCATGTTAGGGGATTTGGCCCATTTTATATGTAATAACCTTTGTTTCAATCCCTAAGGCTTGTTTGTACCTATTTTTAGACTATCTTTAACTCTTGGACCTCCCCAATCTCTTGGCCTTTATGGCCTATGTACTCTTTCTTAGATGCACCTGGGATAGAAGTAGCATTTTGAGATCCTTTTAGTCATTATTTTCCCTACTTTTTTATAGCTAACACCTACTGACTCTATTTTCCTCTATCACCATTTTTTCTATAGGTGTGTAGGTTTGTGGTTACAATTATTCAAAACTTGCTCTGGTCTTCTATGCCCAGTTATTTATTTTTTATGAGCCTTTTAGCACCCTTATTCAACTCTCACTGTGGTCAACATTGGTCACCTCCATGATTGTGTATTAATCAAATTTTTGGTCTCTATCATGTAACTTACTTATTTTACACCATGTTTATATAGTCCTTCCATGATGGTGTCTTACATCCTTGACCCCCATCATAGTGCACCATTTAGTGGTGATCCACATTAATGGTGGTAGTCAGGGAAACTTAGGACCCATCATTTCATATTGTACTTTCAATGACCCATGGGGTCATGATCTTGTTGTAACTAGTTATTTCCTTACCAATAAGATGAAAAATGTTGTCAAGTATCACCTAATTATCAAAGCCCTAATCAATTATCGTGCACTAGGAATGTGCTATGCATAGTTGTTCTTTGGCTCACTCTTAGTTGTGTCTCACTTCACCAAGGTTTTAAACTTCCTTAGATCTAAGTTGATCCTAATTTTTGAGGTGGTGCATGATTTTATCTCCTCTTTTAAGGACTTTTAGATCTCCCACATCCCTCATATGGAGAACACTAGAGTAGACATTCTGATGAATGTCATCTTAGATTTTATGGTTTTAGGTCATATTTTTTCCTTTATATGCTAAAGTTAGAGCTAGATCTAGATATAGATTATGTATAGTTCACATTGGTACCCATTAGATCACATTATCAACTATTATTCTACCACCATTTTGATCATGTAAGTGTAGTCAATGTTCTCTTTTTTCATTTTTCCTATCTCTTCATTACTTTTATATGACTTCCAAGTATTTCAAAACACTCCTTATTCTACTAAACACCAACTATTTATAACTTGGTGGCATATTTAATCATGACTCCTCTAATCTATTTCCTCCCAAAAATTTCATATCTACTAATCATGCATACTACCATCATTGTGAGTCATATTTTATCATACCCAAACACTTGGAATATTCCCATTTCATTGTTCACCCCTTTAGACCTTTCATGCAATCCATCAAAGCTCCCACACCCTGTAAGACCCTTTTTATGCACCTCAAAGACCCTTCAAGAGGTTGGATAGCCTAGGTCACTAATTCTAGAAAAACCATGTTGCCTAAGATTCACTTTTTTGCTAAAACTCCATAACTTGGGTTGTAACACTTTTAGATTAGAGTTTTTTGTGTTTTTTTCATTACCAAATGGTCAAGAAAACCATTTTTTAAATATTTGAGCCTTGATATACACTATTTTACTTGAAAAAATTCATTTCAACGCTCTCTTTCTCATTTTTGTATCTCCTAATCTTCTTGACTCTCTCTTGATTCATTATTGATCATGAGATCTATTGTGGATTTCTTCTTTTTCTTGGACATAGGTGCACATACACACTTTCTTGTTGATTTGGACACATCAGTATTACTCTAATTTATTCATGCCTTCACTATTGCTTATTTTTGGCTCCTTTGAGAGGAATTACACCTAATGTGTTCACTTGGATTGGCCTTTACATCCCTTTCTTGTTATTTATTATTATCTCATAGATTATTGATAGTGGATTGGACATAGTTATACACTACATCTCAATATTCATCCACACTACATCAAAATTGGACTCATGATTGGTAGAATACTTGCATTATGTTTGAGAATGATCTAAGGTCACCTTTATTTCAAGGTGAAACCATTTAGTTAGTGTAGTGTATTATATTTTATAGGGTTAGATATTACATTTTAGAGTTAGATTCATTTCTAAAAAAACATTATCCTAGGTTTCTAAAATTTTATGCACTCTCTCTCTATCTTAAAATAATCTTTCATTTTGAAAACCTCTATCACCCCCTAGAGATGCATGTTTTTTAAACATTTTACTTACTTGGTAATGCTTACTTATTTAGATAGTTTAATTCCCTATTATTTACTCAATATTTTCTTCCCTTTAGCTACTTGTTTTAATTTTATTATATTATTCATAGTTACATGCATCTTTTGTGTGTTTCATCATGATAGCTCTAACTTGGTTTACAAGTCAATCTTTGGCCCAGTGCAAGATAACAAACCAAATAGATACCTTAGACTTATAATGGCTTCCTACATCTTTAAACCTAGTAGGTGTTTTATTATTACCCTTGTTACCCCTTATTTCAAACCCTAGTATCTCATTTATATTCTTGGAGATATAAGGTTTATGTTTATGTTCTTTTGTGTACTAAATAATTTGAGATATCATAAATTATATTACACCACATATAATTCATTAATTTGCACTTATTTTATCTTTGAAACCCTAAGGTAACTTTGAAATCTTGAAAACATACAAAACATAGGGGATTTTAATGTGCTAAGATAACCTCAATCACCCCCTTTATGATTGACCACCACATATGTATCTAATAATCTTTGGAGGTAATTAAGACGTATTTCTCCCACCTAGAGTTATTATGTAATTGTGTTCTTTGATTATGTGTGTAGCTAAAAATTTGGATTTAATACTTCATAATTATATCTCTTGACTTGTATTGAGATGTTTTAAAATTATCTTATGGCTACTCCTTAAGAATGATCTTGAATTTCTTAAGAATAGGGTAAGTTTTCTCAATATGAAATAATATGTAAGCTAGCAACCCAATGACTAAAAGTGGTAATAATGAATGACATTTGATGTGTATTTATAGGTAAACTTCTTGATAATTTATTTTAGCCTAACTTATGAAATGTGTGGGAAAACCCAAAAGAATAATTTAAATTTTTTAACTAGTTGTTATTTGGCATAGGACACAACCGATATAGGGGAACAAGAGAATTATATTACTCCATTATTATTAGTCTAGAATTATCCTAAAATATCAAAGATAGATATTTTGAGATAGAGATAGTTTGATGATGATTTTAAATAGTTTGATCATTTGACTTTGGGAGTTATGTGTATTAGTGATGAAAAAATAAAGGTGTTGTATAAAATTTTAGTACTTCCTTTTAAATATTGAAATTATCTAATTCTCATATATGATGTCATGATCCATAAATCATAAAAATATTTGGTAGTGTCCAAATTATTTGTATTCAATTGACAATTGTTTTCTATGTGTATGATTTAATATGACATAATGATGTTGTTGATCACTCCAAATGACCCACCCCAAAATTAACTGGTAGATTAACTATGTTAGAAAGATAAAGGGAGGCAATAAACATGGGATAAAATGTCCCCTCATTAATTTTAGGATTTAGTTTGGTTTAATGTAAGGGCTAAACAATCTAACCAAGTTTACATTGATATAAATAAATATTAACACTAAAGGTTCATCTGAGATGAACATTTCATGTTCATTTTCTTGTTAGTTACTTGTCTAGATCTTGATGCCTATTTAATTCAACCGATAGAACAATTAAAATATTATTCACTATAATTCATATCATTCTAGACTATGGTATAATATCATAAAAATAAACACAAGAGAGAGAGTAAGGCATAAAAAAGGGTGTTGTCTTTGATCTAAAAAATCTTCTTGATGAAAAAGAGTTGAAAACATGTCTGACCATAGTTATACCACTGTGTGCCTAGTCTAGAAATTGCATAAAATTTTATCCACTTAGTGGGAAAGATTCTAAGTAAAATGATATGAAATTCATTTATCTATTGAACCCATTCTAAATATACTCTAACCAACAATCTACAACTATTGCACACAATGACTGAGAAAACACTAAAGTAAATCATAAATAAATCCAATAGACTAGTTAAAGTAGATGATGCACATCCTAACTGAGACAATCATCTAGAAATATGAATGCATAACTTGAAAATCCTTCACCAACTGTAAACACCTAAATATTTGTAGTAGATTTCACAAAAAGATTTTGGAACACTTTAGAGTTAAAAAACATAAATCATAGATCATTCAAAGGGGAAACTAAAAAGAATTGGCAAGGAACTATACTAGTATAAGCACAATCTAGATGCCACATTCATGTCTACAATCAATCACAATTTCAATCCTAGCATAACTTAACTAGATAAATTATAAGATTAGAGACATCAAGAGATAAAAAAATAATCAAAATTGTAGTCAACATTATAAAAGTCTTTTGTTATATTTAGTATCTAGGTAAGCTAAAAAAATAGATCAAGAAATAATTAGGTGAACTCCTTGAATGATTTATTCAGCATTTTGGCACAAAAGATCCTACCAATGGATAGACAGTCAAGGGGGAAAAAAGAGGAAAGATAGGTGCACTTTTGGCACAATTATTATAGTGTTTTGATATGAAACTAATAACCCTTTAAAATTATAATTCAACATGTTTAAATAATCAATTCCAATAGCTCATGGTATTTACTCAAATTCACCCACTAATGGGGTAGGTATAAACATTCAATGATGACTTTGAAATGTAGTTGAGAGCCTTTGATTCTATGATAGATTTATAGCTTGATGATTCTCAATAGTTAGAGCCATAATTCTTTAAGTTTGAATTTTTATCTTTTATGCTCAATTTTCCTCTTCTAATTTATTTCCTTATGCATGCCATTCTACTCCATGATTTTGGCTAAATTGGCATTAAATTATGTTGTTTACTATTAAGTCTAGTTGAAATTATGCATTTATGATAAATTTGATAAGTTGAAACTCTATCTTTGGCACTTCCTTGAATGCATAACCTAGTATTGACCTTTGATGGCCTTGATGACTAGATTGGCCATTAAATTAAAGCCTTAGGCCTTATTATATGATTGGGCATACTGATTTTCCCTTAAATTCCTTGCTTTAGCTTCCACCTCCACTTTTAACTTAGTGCCTTTATGCTCTCAAGCCAATTGATTTAATCAGCCATTAGATTTGGTTCTTAGGTCCACCTTCTACCACTTAGAGGTCATATGCTTCCATCTAGTTATGTGGTCTCTTTGCCCATACCTTCCTAGGCTTATTTTCATGATCTACACAACCTTCATTTAGTCTCAAGATATATTGTAGCTTTCCACTTTGGCTTTGGCTCTCAAACACTCACTTTTTCCATTTATTGATGATTCATTACTCACTAGGTTTCCACTTTGGCCATGTGGCCTCTTGTCACTATCTTGGGCTTGATTCTACTATCTATCACTTGATGTTATTTATCCCCACTACATCATTGATATCCCCCATTTGATGGTTATTTATCTTTTCACTATCTTTATGGGTCATCATTATGTCCTTTGACCTTGGGATTATAATATGGTGCCATGTGGAAGCATCTCAATGATTCAAGCCCTCATATATATTTTATACTCTATGTATTCCCCATGTATCTTCCTTGAGCCCTGGGATTTTAATATGATGCCACATGGCATCATCTTGGGCCTTTAGACTTGAAGGCATATGATCCCACCATTAATGTTAATATCTTCTTAGGTTCCATGGTGATGCCATGTGTTATGATCATGGAGACATAAGAAGTAAAAGACTTATCCATTTCAGTTAAGTTCTACCAGATATTTAATGCTTGTGATTAAACACAAACAATCTGATGGAAGATTAGACAATTAGGAGAATATTTGAGGATGCTCAATAGACTCAACTAAAAGACTTAGCCAAACTCATATGTTTTTATTTGGACTATAAAGCATTAGATGGATATCACTTATAAATTTTTAAATAGATCTAGGGTACCTACATATTACAAATAAATTGACTAAGCATACAATCATTTTGGTAAAAATCTAGGTAAGGATAAAAAAGACTTATTAAAACTCAAATGAGATTTTCATTTTGATTGAACCATTAGAATATTTATCAAGTGATCTATTATCTAGATTTATCATTTTTATGCTAATAGAAAAGACCAATACAAAAATAAATGTGATAAACAATCAAATGATTTTTTTAGTTTAAAACAAACTCTTTCATTAGAAAATATTTTGGCCCTAATGGATTGGTGATGGGCATATGCCCATCAGTTTTAAGCTCAACACATTGGGCATACAACAAGATGCCATTGGATTAGAGGCTCTAGGTTGATAGTTGGGAAGACCTTAGTACTCATCAAAAATCCAAGATATTATAATGGTGTAATGTGTTAACATCATGTGGCTTAGGGGGGGCAATAAAACTAGACTAGAAAAAATAGACTAATTGGGCTAGACTCATCTCAATCATAATACTTGTCACAATTATTGAAAGGGGGAAAGAATTTAGAATTAGTCAAGTGAGAGAATGACCTTTCACTATTTTGCTAACATGATTAGAATATGTGGAATAATCAAGGGGAATTGAGGGGGATCAAACTCAGCAAAATACCTCAACAAATTAGCTAAGATGATGTATCTCAACAAAAACCCAACTCAGAAAATGCATTTTAGAAAACTAAGGTAAAGAAGAGCACCTAAGTTGGATCTCGATAAGGCAATAGAAAGTAATAAAACAAAGACATTTAGGTTAGGTTTTGTTGTGCATTGAGCCAATTAATGTGAGAACCTAAATTGATCTATTTATTGAATCCATTTGTATAAAACCCAAATTTAAGAGTCAGTCAACTTGAGAAAAAATATTTCAACTTGGTTAGTTTAGGTCCCAAGCATGTAACAAGGTCAAACCAAGGTTAGTCCCTAAGTATATAAATTAATCACATGGCATATATAGAGTAATCTATATAAATGAGAATTTTTCTTTTTCAAATCTTAGCCCATTTAATGGAGATGCTTCCTAGACTAGATTTAGGCATGAAGGATGTTGTAGAAAAGTTAGGCATGTAAAGTTTCCTAAGTCAGTTCTAGACTTATTACACTCAAGTGTAAACATGGGATTGTCTTTTTGTGCTCAACATTTTACACTTAGCTACACCAACATCACTTCACATAAGGCAAAGGGCTTATGATCTCACCTAAAGTAAAGTAGAGAAATAATTAAGGCCCATGTTGGGCTAGTTGTGCCATGGCACAAAACATTAATTATGGGACTTGGTCATTTGGAAGAATTCCTTTGGTAGATTCATTGGCACAAGCATTTCGGTGGCTAATCCTAATGATATATAGTCATAAACCCATTTAGGGGACTAATTCTAGAGTCATTTGGGTGCAAACCTCTGATAAACTAAGCCAAGCATCATATGGGTGCTAGACGGGTAAAGGGGTTGCTTTCAATTTAAGTGCTTATACTAGGCTCAATCTCTAGCAAGGGTAGGGAAATTCAACATAATATCTCTCTACACTTAGTATTTCCTCCAAGTTATGGGTCATCAATTATCATAAGGATGTTATTAACATCACAAACTAGAATCTTGCTTGATCTTTATTTAGCATAAATGAATTTAAACTATAACATTACATATATTGTACATTTAGCTAATAATACCAAAGATGCATAAACTAGATGTTATATTCACTACAACTATTTTTTATCATTACTAAAAGTTCAAATACAAAATAAAGTTCATAACACTAAACATAAAGTACATGCTTAATTCACTCTACTTAATGGCCCAAAGGCTCATAGGTGAGTTTGGGCATATATGAATGGATCCTTCATGGAATTTGAATTAATCTTAGATCGAATGGTGGCCATAGAAATTTTTAATAGAGAATTTTCAAATAGTTAGAGCTTCACTGCATCAATTTCATATCATTTGCTTCACTAGTTTGAGCTCCTTTTATAGCTCTACAAGAACATCTCTGCTAGGGTGGAGATCACACACCAAGTGTTGATATGGAGCCATTTTAATCATTTTCATTGGATCCATCACCTTGCACCCTTCTCATTGTGTTTTCCATGTCTCATCCAACCTAGAAGATGCCCTAGGAATCTTGGAATTGGTTAGCTGCCTACCAACTAGTGTAATGTGTGAGTTGATTCCTCCAACTGGCACTAAGATGCCAAAAATATCATCATTCAAAATCTCACACCAATTTGTTTGTTATGTTGCCATTAATATTTACATACCAAAATAAGGGCCCTAACATTACTCCATACAAAATTTCTAGCCCATCCTCAAACTAAGCTATCAAAGTCTTTAGCATGTAGAATTCAAGTGCACTTTCCTTAAGCTCTGTGTTGAAGTCCTCAAATCCCTTTATTATGATCTTCATTTCTTAAATGGAATTGTCTATTTTAGTTGAAGCCATACTAAGTTCAAGCACTTTGGTCTTAACTAGCTCCTTCTTAAAGGCCTATAGATTTTCCTATCTAGGATTGCTCCTTGCTTACAGGCCTTAGTTTACAGAGCATGAAAGAGTGATTTTAAGTTATATTCTTATTCATTTATCTAGGTGATTAGTGCATTGAAATTCTCCATGATCTATGCATGCTCTAACCTGATTGCAGAGTACACCTATGGCATCATCTTCTCCTTCTCCTCTTTTGCCTGCTTGAGGTGTGCATCTATGATTAATGCTTGGTTGGAGAATCTCAAGAAGATAACATCAATTGTATTTATGACTTTTTGTAAATTTTCAAATATTTATTTCAACTATTCAAGCTTAGTAACAAGCTCCTTATGTAGCACATCATAAGGATATTCTTCTTCTTCCTGCATCGGCTCCAGTTTCATCCTTAGGAGCATTTACTCCACTAACACATATTTTATCAACCTAAAATAGGTTTGAGGTATCCACACCAACCAAAAGGGATGGTTTGGCCATATCTATGCACTCACATGGTTTTTATAGCTTGAATTTTGTGGCCTTCACTTCATCTTTGACATTTTTGTAGAATTTCTTCCATTTCCATGCTCTGCCATCATTGATGATATTTGTGCATGATACTTCAGTCACCATTATAATAAGTGCATTCCCAAAATGTACTAGGTTCATGAAATAAGGGTTTATGAAAAGGTATTCCTACCCCTCTTCAGGCTCTTTTGTGCCTAATATTGCCTTTTGAGGCACCTTAAAGTGAGGCTCATCCATATAGTGATTATTGACCAAATTTGACTTTTAGGTCAAATTGGGGCACCCCTAGGTAAAAAATTGGTATTTAGGTGTTTTAGAGGGTCTAATATTATTTATAAATGTGAATTATAGGTTATTTGATGTCAATTAATGTTATATTGGCCTGGGTTAATTAGTTCTTATGTCTATTTATCATTTTGGGTCATTTTAAGGGTCAAATTTGAGCATTTAATAATTTGTACAAGTTTTTTGGGAAATGTGTAGGTGTCAACATATGATTTCATGCCCTATATGTTGAATTTAGTCTTAACCAACTAACATAACTGAAAAGTGGTAGGTTGTTCAAAAGAAAAGGTAGTTTTCTAGTGAAAGGAAAAGAAAATGAAACTTGTATGACCTCTTTGGGAAGTGTACCACTTGAAAAAGGTCTAAATGTGAATTTTAAGCTTTCTAATGCTTAGTCCCATGATTTTTTTGACATGTAAGTGTTATTTTTAGGCCAAAACTATTATGATCCTTTCTTATCTTTTTAGACATAAAGAAGTGACCTTCAAGTTTTTGCTCAGTATGGACAGCTCAAGACATTATTTTTGGAGATGATATTAAACTCAAATATCTTCATTTACATAAAAATAATTCAAGTATTGATTAACTTTGATTTATAAATCATCCTTTTGAAGTTGATTGTACTTTTCTACTAGTTGTTTCATGTACCCTATAGGTTTTGCTCCATTTTGGACAAATCCACATGAAAAAGTTGGTAATGTTGGCTCCATGGAATTTTTACTTCCTTATTACATGGTTTCCATTCTTATATTCATGTTTAATGATGTTTGGATGAGCAAGTTAGTCCATGATGCAAGAAGGTGTCACCATAGGCAATTTCAGCTGAAATGCTTCTTGTTTGTTGAGTGTTTTCTCTTATAGGGGTCTCATATAGCTGGTGAATGGTGTCCCACAAGTATATATGTCATGTTACCACATAATTTCATGTTTTGTCTTCACCATCTCATGTCTTGGGTAGCTTGAAAACTTTTCATTCCCCATTATCAACTCATGCTTAACTTCAATTGCAGTCACATGTATGGGCTTATCTATCTTATTAATGTAGTTGTATTCATGTTGAATTAGTGGATCAAGACATAAAATTTTGAAATATTCCATTTATATGTTTGGATAAGGTTCAAGTGTAGTCCCAAGCCTATTCATCATGCTAAAATAGTCATGAGATGTCTATGCCTACTTTATCCTAGATGTATACAAGTGTTTTTAGGTTGGAAAAGGTGTATTGAATATAATTTCAAGGTGTCTTTGATGTTGATCATATATTTTAAGGTTAAAAAATGAATTTGAGTGGTTTTAAAGTATTTCCCTAACATGTTCTTTCCCATTTCCATGCCCTAAATTTATAAAACATCCTAATGCACACCTATAGGGCCTTGTTGATGCCATGTTGATGTGTGGAGAGGTGGAAATGCACTCCAACTTATTATAAATACTAAAGGTGTGATATTGTGTTGGATAAAATCATATAATTTTTAGATACATGGGTAGTTTCATGTTATTCACTTCTAGCTCACTGTGGTGTATCAAAACATCCACCTACAAGTGGCTGAGTAGGGTACCAAAAGCTTACATGAATAAATGCAAGTAACTTGACACCTTTTGAAACCTAGGTATGAGGATCAAGCCTTGAAAATACAAATAAAGTGTCAAGATGTCAAGGAATTTTGAAACCAACTTGAAGAAATAAAAGACTATGTTTTGGGAAATTGTCCCCAAAAGACCAAAACAAAGGTTTAAAGGGTTTTCATAACCTTTTTCAACATGTTTCAAAATGTTACAAGGCATTTGGATGATTGTAATTGATTTCTTATAGTATATACTAGGTCCATACAAATAATTAAGGTTATAAATTAAATGGAATTAGGTTTTTGGATACCTCAAACATGCCCTAAAACACACTGAAATGTCTTAGTAAAAACTATAGGTCTAAAGATGTAAATGTCCTTTTGCCACCTAGGAAGCAACATTGGACAAAAATTCATGAAAAGGATGGTAAAACTGATGTAATGAGGCCATATTAAATAAAATTCATCAATAAATGGTTAGGACCAGGTTTTGTACACCCCTATGACCACCTACAAGTACCCCTCAAGCATGGAGATTGACACCTATAGGGTTAGATAGGTAAAGTGAAAAAACATTGACTTATGCATGTGTTTGATGGTGTTCAGGCCATACAAGGTGAGTTTAAGGTTATTTAAAAAAATTTAACATAAAGTTGATTTAATGAAGGTAATTTTATATCATAATGATCTCACTCAAAGCTGTAAGCACCTACAACAGGCCCTATAGGCAAGGGTTTCTCAGTCTAAGAAAGAGGGTATAGTTTGTGTTGATGGAAGAACATGAGTAACCCAAAATGATAAAATATACATCTTATGAATTATATGGATCCTTATATATCCTCCATAATTATAACCAAGCCCCCAATAAATTAATCTATACCTACAAGACCCCATAGTCAATTGAAGTTGACTGTGAGGTGGGTAGAAGAGAAATAGGTTGTTGTTTGAAGTATATACGAGATAAATGATGAATTAAATAAACCTAAATAAATTAAAAAGTGACTAAAATTAATCCTTAATAATTTTAGATAGTTTCCAAGCCCTATTCCATGCATGAAATTCCTATAAAGGGTCCAAAAGAGCAACATAATCAGGGTTTTGTGAACTCAGTCTTGAGAAGTCAGGTAAGGAAAAGAGTCTATGAAGAGTTAAAGTTATTGGAATAAAAAAGGAACATTCAACATGACTATTATAGACTCATTAAAATCTAATAATTGATGTATAATAAATAAATGAGCTCCAACAAATAAGGTACAATCCATGTTAAGGAACCTTGCACTGTCTACATTATCAAGGGTTTGTTTTGGTTTAGTGGAGAGTTGGAAGGTCAAAAGAGATGACCAAGGGATAATTTTTTGTGGAGAGGAAATTTTAAACTTATATAATCCTATAAATCCTCCACTTGGTTTATAAAAATAGGGTAATTACCCCCTATTTTATCTATATTAGGGGGTACTTCCCCTTGTGCATAGATATGTAAGTTTGCGGAAGGGAGGTGATAGGGTGAATTTAATTTTGTTTAGAAATTGGAGAGATATGTGTGGATTTTATGTACATCTAGTCAAAAATTAATAACCTTGTTTAATGGGATGAAAATCAATAGGGTACTCCATAATCCTAAGGTTGCAGTTAGACCTAGTAGGCATGGTTATGCCTAGAGGCCAAACAATAGGTCACTTTAAATTATAGACCTAAGTGAACTTTATAATGGGAAAAAACATGTCCATGGGATCACATTAGATGTGTGTAAGCTTTCATAATGTAGGTTAATCCATAAAAACTCATCTTGAGCTTCAAGGACAAGGCAGACCTACCAAGCATGGCTAGGCCTAAAGGTCCAATAGGAGAGTCATGATCACTTCACCTTGATATGAAATTTCCATCTTCTTGAAACATGTTTATGGGATGGAGAAGGAGATTTTTAAGCTTTTTTAGTGTAGAAAAAACATTAGGGAAGCTATTTTTGGCTGAAGACCAACACTAGAATGTAGGAAAAGCAAGAACAAGCTTAATAGTCTAGGTTAAAATGCTTATATCTCTTTGAAGGCTTTGCATGGAAATATAAGAAATTTATAAGAGTTGGTAGGGGTCTTGAAAATTGATTTTGTGGAATTTATTTGTAGATTAGACATCAAACCTTTATGAACCAACCTTAAGAGCATAATGCACCTAAAACCCTCCTAAACACTTAGTCTAGACTCAATGTAGAAAATGAAGGTGATAATGCATCAAAATGGCATAGTTTTCCAAAAAAAGGATTGTATGTTGTTGAGGACTTAGTTAGACTACTCCCCATTAGAATGAGTTGTACATAATTGTACACATGGGGTGATAAATATATTTTTTTAATTACTTTGAGCATTTTTTAGGTTCTAGGAGGTTTCAAGAGATGAAAGCAACTTTAGGAGGAACACTGAGACCTATGATAACCCTCCATATTCATTTCATGTCTCAGAACAACTCCTAAATGCCTAAATAAATAGCTTCATCTCAGCCAGTCAAATCTAGCATAGTAGACAAGCTAGGGAGAAGTGTGAAAAATTTAAGTGAATGGATTTTTAAGCTGTAATTGGTGATTATAAGGCCATATAAATTCTTGACAGGTGTTATTAATTTCATACCATGGATTTTCATGAGCAAATAATGCCAATTTCGAGGCCAAGTGTGTAGGGTGCATGGAAGAGCAGTTTTCTTGATAGCAGATGATGATTGCTCCTTTCTAGGTGATTCTAGATGACCAAGCCTAAAACCAATGCATGGAGAGGCATGTATAATATCCTTAAAATTCATTCCTATCATTAGACCTGGTCCCAATCAGTTATAAGGCTCTCAAATAGGGCTAATCATGTAGGTAATTTTTTTGAGTTAGAATGAGGAGTTTCTTGCCACTTTTCATGAAGTTTATGACTTATATTGACACTTGAAGTGCCTAAACTTGCATGTTTAATACCACATACTCTTCTCATGAAAAAATAACTAATTATTTTATATTTACAAGTGTCTTTGTGACCCTTGGACTTATCTCTTCTCTTTTAACTCTCAAGTTCTATAAGAACTAGCCATTTTGGCCATTATAGGGGATGTTCCACCTGAGTATGGAAAAGCCCTACTAAAATTTATACCTTTTGATAAATAAGACTACTAATGTTTACCTCCTCCTTGAATATTCTTAGTGTGTTCATTTGGAATTTTTGATTTTGCATAAGTGAAGACTATGGATTCTTTAGCATGTTATTTCATTCTATCATCTATTTGCAGTTGGAAATTTTCTTCTTGCAAGGCATGTGAAGTGTTCTAAGAAATGTCTAAGATTTAATGAGTTATCATATTCATTATTGACCTCATAGGCCTCTTGTCTAGTCCTCCTAGATTTTCACATTCATCCATAACCTTGAAATGTAACATTGATATGAGAAGATGAAGATTGGAGAAGTGTATGTTCAGTTTGTCCTTTGATTTCATAACATACATATGGTTAGAAGTCATCAATATATTTGGTATATCAAAAGAGTTTGTTTTTAGTTATCCTTCTCCCTTTTCACCCCTAATTTTAGTTGTATTTGTGATCCAAAGTGGTACATTAAGGGAGCTATCTCTATCTATAGATTCACCTAATCCTTAGGTTGCCCACAATCCTAGAGGTGTTTCTATTATGCCACTTAGATGAGGAAAGCTTTGCCATCTCCTCAAAGGGTGAAAATCCAAGTGAAAATAGTGATCAAATGAAAATGTAAGTTGTTTATGCATCTTGGTTATGGTTACTTTTTGGGACATGGTTTCAAACATGAAAAAATCTTCATCCTTCCACCCCTTCTACACCTTCTCTCTTATGCTTAACTCTGTACCATCCTTGTCGATGATGACTATCTATATTTATTCTTCCTCCTCTTCACTAATTCCACTACTTTATTTGGTGCTTTCCTCAGAGGACTCATCTTATTTTTCCTTAAGGGATTCATCCTCAGACTTTTCCCCTTCATCCACTTCTTCCTCCTAGGGTTTCTCAATGCTCACCTCTAGTTTTATTCCCTCAGTGTGAGCATCATTTTATTTCTAATAGGGTTCATCTTTAGTCTCCTTTTACTCTTTTAAGGCACCAGTACATCTTTCTTTTCTTTAGGTACCCCTTCACCACTGGGTATGCTTGTTGTGTAGCTTCATCTTCTTTCTTGGTGGGGGTTTTAGGCATAGTCTTAGCTTTTTCAAAGGCTAGTCCTATGCTTATGAGAGCTCCATCTTCTTCTCTTTCTTGGCCTTCTCTTCCTCAGCCTCAACCTTTTCAATATCTACCTCACTTAATCATATTTCCTTACAAGCCCTTTTCTTCTTTTTAAGCATTAGTGCCATCTTAATTTCTTCCTCATTATGTCCCATTTTCTTCTACAACCTTCTCTTCTACTCATAGAAGTTGTGTGGATGGTTCTTCTCTGGATGAGGAACTCATTGGCTTCTCTACTTCTTTAAGTATGGTGATTGTGCTTATTTATAGGGCCTCCTTTACATCCTTATCACTAGTTTCCTCTTCCTCTTTGACTTGTAAAATGTACATCTATGTTATTTCTTCTTATTCCATCTCTTCCTCTAGTCTATGCATGAGGGTCTCTTCCTTATCCATTTTTTCTAGAGTTAATATAGGGAGCACAATGTGTCCCTTAGACTTATTATTTTTCTAGTTATTACTAGAAGAAGTAGTCTTTGACATGAAGGTTATGCATTTCTTAGGAGCAGAGGTGTAGCTTGTTCACTGAAGGTGATCCTCAACCTAATGTGCTCATCGATCTCCTCAATTGTCTCTTCTTATTTATTTTGGGGAGACTTTTACTATGTTTTTGGTAGTAGATTCCCTTCATTACCAATCAAGATGGTTTTATCATCATCTTTCTCAAGGTTGACACCCTTATTCTATAGCTTCATCTCATAATATAGATTAAAGATGCACCTAGTTATGATTTCCCTTTGAAATGGATGGAGGTTCATTCGGTCAGATTCATCCTCCTCATACTTGGTGGCCTTTTCTCTAGCATGCACATACTACACCTCAACTTGGTCCTTTTTTGATCCATATCCTTCACTGGGATATCTAGCTACTATGAATTAGGAATCCTCCTTAGCACTTCTATGAAAAATTTAGTGAAAAATGCATAAGGTAGTTTGAGCCTGCCAGATAGGTTCCCATATGTGAGTGTCATGTGCACTACATAAAAGTGTTGTATGATGATGAAGGTTATTGTTCCTACCATGTATTGGGGGATATTTATTGGGATGAGCCATTTAATCCCAAATGTATTTATGTATTGATTATACCACCCCTATACTCTCATATTGTATTTTTTGGGAGAAGCTAGATGGGCAGATAATGTCTTGATACGATAATGTCTTGATACTTCAACATTGGGGAGTCATTGTGTGGTGGGAATACCCAAATGTTATCTTCATCACCATGGGGCATACCAATATATTCCATCATAATAAATATTAACATAGACCCCCACCTAAAGTCTCACATGCCTTGTGACATTCTGTTATATTCTTCATAATCTCCTCAGCAATAAATTTTATGATATTGAACTTTACCCCTTACACTATATGATGGGTGATGCACAAGTAGGTATTCCTAATGTGAGAACACCATCCATCAAGGAATAGTTTAGAGCTAATGAGGAATTATATTTCCCTCATACCAAGGTCTTTAATGTCCTTAATAGGAAATGTGAACCCTACCTTATAATAGCCAAAGAGTTTTGCAACCCTTTCCACCTCTACATCATCCTTCATCATCTAATAGATGTCAGCTCCTACACTTGGGAGTCATATGCTCTTATTGATGAGGCATGTTGATATCCACATGCGCCTCCTTATGAAAAAAAAAAAACACCATATATAAAAAACTTGGTAGCTCATATAACTAGGTCATGTTTGTGGTCACTAGTTTGTCTCAGATGGAGACATCAAAGAATGCCACACTCAACTTGGTATTCATTCCTATGTCAACCATCTATTCTTGGTTGAGATATTTCATAATGCTTAATGTTTGATGGTTGTATTCCTTCAATCTACATGTTTTCATGAAGGATATCCATGTCTCCCCCACTATGACCTTAGGGGGAACTGCATCTCTCTATACATAAGATTTGTGCTTGATTCCAGGTCAAATACCACTATGTTGATGCCTTCTACCAATTGTGCATCTTTATTCATAGTGGTTACTTCCTTTACTATTTTCACCTTCTTTGCATCCTTATATGCTTGTGATAGACCTAAACCTAACCATTTCTTTCCCATTATGAACTATCTAATATTAAATAATAGCTTATTGATCTTTTCAAAGCCTATAATATTACTTTAAACTTCTTCATAGTCATAGGGTTTATGTCTAAGACTTCAGATCTCATGCCTCATTCACCATTAATGGTGGCCTTGACATCCTACAAATATTCTATTATCTAGTTTTCTCATAATTCTCACTCCACACCTCTTTTATAATGCCAAATGGAACATAATCTCTATCTCTATTCCATCATTCTCGTTTAGTGGTTGTGGGTGCCTGGTTTTCACTCTAGTAGCATTTTATTTTTTTTCTTGGCTTTGAATCTAGTTCATCTCTATTTCTATGTTAAATTCACACAAGGTTTGTAACCTATTACAATATTCCATTCACCTCTTTATACCTTAGTTTCATTTATCGCATTAATGGCTGGTGAGTAATGGTGTGGCAATGTGTGGATTTATTTAAATCTTATAAAACCATGAAACATGTAAAAATCCAAACCACATTCTCATTTATTATGGATATTTTCACCTCCACCATCATAGTCATTAAATTCTCTTAATGATGTATTTGGTGAAGTGACAGGTTATTCACATGGCCACTTCCCACCAACCATTAGGTGGGTACCAACTATCTTGACGATTTCTCTCTTGTGCTTTATTCACCTTGGTATGAATTTGACCCTTCTTATAGAAACCTAGGCACAACACTTAACATGCATATACTTCAACCTCCTTAATTTCATCTCTCCTTTGTGTTATGCTACTTTTTCAAGTATGCCTCTATTTCACTAGTTGATTTCTTTGCTCTTTCATCTTCTTGTACCTCTCTTTCACTGATCAATTTCTATGTGCTTTCATCTTACTTTAGCCTTCCCTACACCATATAATCCCTTGCACTTTTCCTCTAATGCTTCATTCCCTAGGTTTCTTGTGTAATAGGATCTTGTGTACCTCCCTTTTTCAACTTTTCATATCTTTCTAAATTTGGCAATCTTCACGTGCTTATAAACATAGGTGTTTGGCCTCGAGCACTTTAGAGAGAATCTATGCTCAAATCACACAACTAGATTTATGCATGTAAGTACCAGAAGATTTTTCCTATGGGCTTGAAAGCACCATGCTTAAATAAAATAAACATAGTCAAAGATTTTTATTTCACCAATTTTTATGTCAGTTAGCATGACACAACCAACTTATGATCAAGAGGTTAGTGTTTGATGGTACAACCACCATCTCATTAATTATAGGGATTTAATCTATTGTTATTAAAATACCTAGGGATCATTTCACCTGTCAATATGTGTTATTTACATGAGCCAATATCCAATATGTTATGGATGATATAGGGTCCCATACACCTAATCTACAACTTGCCTAGGTGCTTGAGGTACTTTGAGTCATACAGCAAGACTAATACTCCTTCAATAAGTACCTTGTGCTTAATATTCTTATCATGCCATAGTTCTTAGCATGCCTTCTCTACTTAATGACTCTATCTTACTAGGGTGCATGTTTCATCTAAGCACTCCAAGTCTTCCAGGCATGTGCTCAAAGACTCTTGGTCATCCAATCAACTAATATGTGTGATGTGTAGTGAAGGCATTATGAACTCCCTAGGTAGAATGGCCTCTATGTCAAACACCAGTTGAAATGGTGTAGCCTTATCTATGAATTTTATATGTAGTATGATAGGTCCACAGTATTGCTAAAACATAGTCAGCCCAATCTTTATGACCAACATCACATATCTTTATGAGGCATGTTCCTAATATCTTATTAAATGCCTCAATGATACCATTTTCTTGTGGATGATGAGGTGTCATATTATGGTGTACCACCATGTATTTAGGTAGCATGATGTAGATGGTCTCATTGATAAAGTGCATGACATGGTCATTAGTCAAACTAAGTGGGTACCCCTAGTGACTAATGATGTTTTCTCAAATAAACCTTTCTATGATAGTGGCTATGTAATCTTTGGTTGGTACTGCCTTGACCCACTTGATGAAATAATCTATGGTTTCTATAATGTATTATGTGCATATGTACCTCATAATGGGATTAATAGGCCAAACACAATAAATGGCCTATTTCTCAAATAGTAACTATGAAAGGATGGGAATGAGAGGCATCTCTTCCTATTGGTTTGGTTTTCATGTGCATTGAAAGATGTCACATGCCTTGGTGAAGTCTTTCACATCCTAGAATAAGGTTGGCCACCACAAGCCTAATTATAGCACCTTATGCACCATAGAGTCTCTAGCATAATATCCTTCAATAATACATCGGTGCACCTATTGTAATACTAAGTCCCACTCATGCTCTAGGACACATCAGTGCAAGACCTTATCTCAGCTCAACTTATATAGTTCCCTACCAATGAGTAGAAATGGGGTGGCATGAACTAAAAGATACTTCTTCTTCTTGATCATCATAGTCTAGGGTACATATCTAAATGTTAGAAATATGATGATCTCCACCAAGTCTTATGGGATGTACTAGACCTTGTATAGTTGTGCATCAGTCATATCATCTTTTATAGGCATCTTCACATCATCAGACTTGATGCAAGATATATGGTCAGGGCTCAAGTTTTATTTTATAGGATTCACTAAAATAGAGAACTAGAATTCTTAAAACAAAATTATTCATCTATAAATGTGCCTATGGAGAATGGGCTTGTTTACTAGATACTTAAGCACCTTATGATCAGTGAAAAATATGAAGTGGGTCACCAATAAGTATTATCAAAACTTTTACAAAGCGTAGACCATGGCAAGTGACTTGCATTTAGTTATGGTATAGTTATGTTCTACCTTGGTTAGTTTTCTACTTGTGAAAGAGATGGGATGATCTATTTTTCACTCACCTGGTTGTGCCAGAATGGCACAATTACAGTACCAAATGCATCAACATGGATATAGAATGGATTTTTTTAGTCAATAAATTATAATATTGATATGCTTTCTAGTTTGAGCCTCAGGGTCTCAAATGCATCTTATTACACTACACCCTAATAGAATGGGCCATTCTTTCACAAGATATTTTCAAGTGGTCCTAAAATCTTTGCATAGTTCCTTGTGAACTTCATATAGTATCTTCAATGTCCAAGAAAGGTGTGAACATATTTATATGTTGATGGGGTCTAGAGTTGTAGGATGATTATAATATTCATGAGATCAATGATAAGACCATATTTACAGATGATGTGCCCAAGCAAAGTGCCAAATGACATCATAAAGACACACTTTTTGAAGTTCAAAGAAAACTACAACTATCAACACCTCTCAAACATTAGGCAAAGTGATCATAATGGTCCCTTAATAGCTCATACATAGTCCAACCATCTAAGTACACTTGGAGGAACTTATGAATGAAGTCCTTAAAAGTGGTGATCACCACTCGAGAAATGTGGTTGGTGAATTCTTTAGTCTAATGGGAATCATGTTGTATGTGAAGCATCCCCATTCTATCACAAAGGTAGTTTTGGGTTTATTCTCCTCCTCAATTTTAACTTGATGGTATACTAAGAAACCATCAGTAAAAGTGTATATCTTGAAACCTATGACACCATCTAAGACTTCATCTTCAAATGGAGTTAGAAAGAGGTTGATCATATAGGTGGCATTTAATAATCTATAGTTGATGCAAATCCATATGTGCTCATACTTATTGATCCTAATGACCATAGGGATAACCCAATCAAATTATTGCATAGGGTCTATATTTCATACATTTATCATGCAATCAATCTCCATTTTAACCTTGGCACAAATATTGGAGTTCATCCTGTAAGGTCACTTCTTTATAAGTCTTGTGCCATCAACTAGATTGATGCTCATATATCTAAGGATGGGCGTGTGCCTTTCATGTCCCTATAGTTTTGAGGGAATAAGTCTTGAAATTCCTTTAGGAAATTAATAATACATGCCAACTCTATGTCAGAATAATATGCACCTAGATTAGTAATCTTTGGTTCCCCTTATGAGCTGATATCTACCTTAGTATTTTTTAGCAGCATATAGTAAGGTTAATTATTCTCTTGATGTGAATCCTCAATTTTCCTTCTACCCTTAGTTTTTTCTATGTAAATATGGGTAGGATCTTATTATTCTGAGGCACTATCCTTAACTTGACACACTAACTTCTTTTTACCTATAAAGTTATCCAATTATATGCCTTCTATGTCTCATCATCCTCATCCCTAGATTCATTGTTAAGGATTTAATCTTCAAAGAAATTCAAGAGTGCCAACCCCTTTTCACTGCACATGTATTTTAAGTGTTCCTTCAATATCATAGTGTCCTCAAACACTGACCTTTAAACTACCTGTAGTACCTCAATCAATTCAAGGTTTTGCAAAAAAAAGGAAAAGGTGTGAATAAGTTTTTACTTAAATTCATCCTAGTTGGTTGTCTCATAGTACATCTCATTTAAAATATACCATTCCCATGTTTAAGTCTTTAAGGTCTTATAGAATGAATACACCCATAGATTCCTTAGGGTATTTTTGCTATAGAAAGTCTATGTTTATTCATAAAGGTGCATATGTGTTATAGGATTAGAGTCACTTGGTTAGGTTGAGATGTCCAAGTCCTCATTTTCATTTTTTAATATAGTGAAAATGGTTTCCTTCACATCTTTAAAATTTTGTAAGTGAGGATTTTTCACTACTCCCAATGAGTGGCAATATTCTTTAATGTATACACTAGTGCAACCATTCTATCCACTTCTTTTGGGATGCATGATTCAAGGTCATGAACATAGTCCTTCATGGGATTACTCCCCTCATATTTTGGGATAACTAAAATTTTACCCTTAATAAGGTGAAACACTCTCTTTTCCTTCTGATTGGTGCAAGGGACCCACCTTTTATAAGCATAATTAATCTAGACCCAACTTGTCTTTACTAGTTTTGGCACTTTCATGTGCACCAAGCAGTATCTTTGACTAGTGGTCTCATATTTTTCTTCAACCTATCAGTTAAAGGTAACATCGATGGTGTTTGAGGTTGATTTTAAATCTTCCCAAGAGATGAATCCTTGATCACTTAGGTCTAATGTCTCAGTGCCTTGCATAGTGATGTTATATATGTGGTTGATCTCATCTTCAATGTTTATACTCTCAACATAGGGGGTCCTTAGTCATTTGATATGGGTATAACTACCCTCTCTTTTACATTCTAAAATGTCATGTATCACCTTTTGAAGTGCATATCTACATTGTTTACATAACACCATGGCCTTCTTAGAAGCATTGGGTAGTTTTCCTATTCTACTAACTCGATAACTTCAAAGTCAACACAAAATTTAGTGCCCATGATATCTATAACTACACTTTCAAAATTCACAATATCTATAATTACATAGGGACCATAAAAAATACCCACACATGGGATATTTAGTGAAATCATGTTGATAATTCTCTATCGAGCCACACTTATAATATGAGCATAGTGAGAACCTTTCACCACTACATCTTCCACCTTGCCTTCTAGTTCCTCATTATATCCCAAAGCTTATATTCTATTAACTATATCATTCATTTCCTTGGTTATCCTACCCTCTAACTACTATGGTTCCCTATCATACACCTCTTTCTATTTTCTCACACATTTCATCAATCACCTAACAATCAATAGTGGTATGGGTGTAGGCATCACAGAACTGACAATAGATGGTTGTGATAACTTGGTTAGCACATTAAAATAAAGGGTTATTGTAGATGTATTTTACCTCTTGATATACTTCACAACTTATAATTAAAGTGTGCACATTCCTCTATGGTTAGTCCTATTATGGCCTTCTACTTCATAGTTTATGTACCACAGTCCACTTTGAGCATCATGCAATGAGCTAGTAATAATATTTTAGATTTGGGATGCCATAAATGAAATATATGCCTCCATAAATGGGCTGATCCTAGTATCTACACTTCTAAATAACTCGGCTCTGAGCGTGGCTTCAATACTTTACAAGGGTCTTTAAAAGTCTTCATGGAGAGTGCTCTTTAAAATGGCACTAGTAACCCTCTAAGGATGAATATCATATGGGAGATTTGATAGGAGAGTCTTGAACCTTGAATTATATAGGTGCATTATTTTGAGAGTCCTTGTGTAATCTCTTTTATCATGGTGATGCTCTACTACTCAAACTCCAAAATATCAAATTTCTTCAAGAATGCATCCTTCAAGGTATCATAATCAACCATGGCCTGGTTAGGGTAAAATTTCTTGTACCAAGTTTAGGCATGATAAAATAGAGTGGTCAAAAATTAGATCAACTTATGCTCTAATTAGGTTATGCCCCACATGTGCCATTGAATTTCATACTTTAGCATATGTTATATGGCATTCTCCATGCCATGATACTCTAGTAAGTACATGGCCATTTTATATTATATTTACTATGGGTGGTAGTTGGGATCTGAGGCACTTGTCCCCCTGATGTTTATCTTTGTGGTGGTCCTTTGATGCCTCTAGTCACTAGGTTAGCTGTTGATCTTGTTGTTACTACTAGCATTGTTGATTTCAATGGTTTTATGCTACTTACTTGTGGCATTAGACCACTTCATAAGAGATGTTGCCCATTTTATGTTACTAACATCAGTTGAGTTGGTATGTTTATGCTCAAATTCTATTATGGCAAGCTAACACCTACCAATTTAGAGGTAGTTACACTCACCTCCTCATATGGAATTATTTTTTCAATCATAAAATTACACTCCAAGTTTGCAAAATGTCTAAAATATATTTGGATAATAGGGTTAATTATCACTTTGTACTTTCTTCAAGTGAGGGATATAGTGTATGAACATGAACTATA
The DNA here is from genome assembly GCA_037957365.1 of Torreya grandis. Lineage (NCBI taxonomy): Eukaryota > Viridiplantae > Streptophyta > Pinopsida > Cupressales > Taxaceae > Torreya > Torreya grandis. Next base: position 430,057 of record JARHVA010001856.1, read on the forward strand.
GGTTCAAAGGGGGTAAGCACATCAAGCATATCTTCAGTCACCAAGTCTTGTAGGAACCCCATGGATTCCACATGTATCAAATACTAAGATTGATCTATCACTTCATTGTTTCTCTCATCCTCATGCTATTATATTTTAATAGATCCTTCCTTATGCCCTTCCCACTCACAACATGTTCTCTTGGCACTTTTAAGTCCTATATATTTCATCATCTTGTACCATCTCTTATTATAGGTCTATCTTCTAAGTTCTCAAGTGTTAATCTACTCATACCATTCCATTACACTTCACCTACACATCTCCTTTCCCCCTTTGCATTGTTCATATGTGAAAGTACTTTAGCCTTCCATCCCTAAAGTTTTAAAACTATAATCCACCATTAGTTTTTGAGCTTTGCACTGAACACCTTCACAAATATGGCTCTAGGTTCATGCAAAATTTTTTGCTCTACTTCTTTAGGGCATCAATATGTTGAAACTATAAACTCAATCATGTAACTCTTTAGCACTCCTTTCCACCATTTATATACTACTCTAGTCCAAATAGCAACTAGGGTCTCAAGCCTCTCTAGGTACTACTTCATCCACTCATAACATTTTATATAAACTCTTCTATGGTGGGTTGAATATATAGCTAACCACTGATACACATGCTCAAGTAATTTGTAGAAAAATACCTCATATAGAGCATCATATAGGTTATTATGACCTCACTTTCTTAGCTTTTATCCTTTATAGGTTGGATGCTTTAGCACAAAGCTATCTTCCATATGTTACAACTAATGCTCCATATTTTTGAGAGAGAGAGTTAGTACATCATTATATCATACCATTGTAGTAACAAAATTCAACACGGATCCTGGCAATGGAACCAAAATGTTGTAGAAAAGTTAGGCATACAAATTTTCCTAAGTTAATTTTGGGATTATTACACTTAAGCATAATCATGGGATTGTCTTTTTGTGCTCAATATTTTACACTTGATTATGTCAACATCACTTCACATAAGGCACAGGTCTTATGTGCTCACCTGGAGTGTAGTAAAAAAAGAACTAGGGCTCGCATTGAGATATTTGTGTCATGGTACAAGACATTAACTATGGGACTTGGTCATTTGGAAGAAGGCCTTCATTAGATTCATTGGTGCAAGCATTTTAAGGGCTAAACTTGGTACTCTATAGGTACAAATCCATTTAGGGGACTAGTTCCAGAGTTATTTAGTCATAAGCCTTTGATAAACTAAGCCTAGTGTCATATGGGTGCTAGATGGGTATAGGGGCTACTTTCAGTTTATGCACTCATACTAGGCTCACACTCTAGCAAGGGTAGGGACATTTGGTACAAGCTCTCTCTAAGCTTAATCTTTCCTCCAAGTTATGGTTGACATTGTCATTTATCATAGGGATCTCATTAACATCATGAACTAGAAGCTTACTTAAGCTTTACTTAGCATAAATGAATTTAAACTATAACATTACATCCGTTACATATATTGTGCATTCAAATAACAATACTAAAGAACATAAACTAGATGTTCTATTCACTACAACTATTCTTTATCATTAATGAAATTTCAACTATAGAATAGAGTTCATAACACTTAACATAGAGTACATGCTTAATTCACTCTACTTAATGGCTCAAATGCTCATAGGTGAGCTTGGGCATATATGAATGGATCTTTTAAAGCACCTGAGCTAATCCTAGATCTAATGGTGGCCATAACAATGTTTAATAGAGATTTTTTTAATTCCTAGAGATTTTTTGCATCAAGTTAATGTCATTTATTTTACTAGTTTGAGCTCCTTTTATAGCTCTATAAGAATGTCTCTACCAAGGTGGAGATTACATGTTGAGTGCTGATTTGGAGCCATTGTAATCATTCTTACCAGCTCCATCACCTTGTACCCTTCACACTATAGTCAACATATCTCATCCAGCCTGGAAGATGCCCTAGAAATATTTGAACTAGTTATCCACCTACCAACTGGTGCAAGGTGTGCGCTAATTCCTCCATTTGGCACCAAGATGCCAAAAATATCATCATTCAAAATGATGCCTCACACTGATGTGTCTATTGTGCTAGTGTGAAACCTTACATACTAAAATAAGGGGCCCAATAAAGGACTCATAAATCATAATATTCTATCATATTTAAATATTTATAATCATGTACTATCTAAGAACCAAGCAAACCCTACAAATTTTAAATGCCCTTTAGACCATATATGATAACTTTTAGATCAAATGATGAAAAGAGGTGCCCTAATTACTGTCTAAAAGTAGGGTGTTTTGGAAAAATCCAACAAAAAATGTGTTGATTGATTTGAGCATCAATAAAATTTTAATAAAAATATTCATAGCATAAATTTTGACCAAATTTTCATAAAAATACACTTTTTATATATTTAGAGATTGCAATGATGTTTCATAACTATCACATAATTTTGAATATACATGTAATGTATTGTCACAAATCAATGATATTCGATTTTAATCATCTTGGCATATCTTGTTCACAAATGTGTTTTTTCATAACACAAATTTCATGTCTTGATAAGGTTCTTATATTTATCACTTAACCTTGCATCTTGTGACTCAAAATGTCGCTAACATGATTGGAACTTCATAGTGTAATACTGAAGTCTATAATTTTGTGATTTTCATTGGCGTCAGCTTCCAATGGAGATTTTAATGGTTTAAATTAATTTAATATTTGGTAATGTTTGTAACACCAAGAATTAGGTTATATATATATGTATATATATATAACATTATTCTTGGTTCAAAATGGCATCAAATGTCATTTATAGCATAATAATTGATCAAATACCTAGATATTCAGATATTTTCAAGCTAATATATTTTCAATGTTTTTAATTTAAAGATAAGATGTCAAGGAATTTACTTGTGTACTTCATGATCTTTGCATTTATATTTTTTTTCCTCATTTTGATTTTTTGTGGAAAAATGGCATAAAATTTTGGTAATTGATTTTTCATATTACTAAGTCATATTATTAAATGGTTTGGCAATAGTCATAGTTCACATTTTGGTATCTCATTTTGGCTGATTCCATCATCCACTAATTAGTAGACACATCACCCTAACTGCATTGATGGTTCATCTTGGAAACTATTACATGATAAAGCTTCCCATTTTCACCATTCATGCCTCATTAAATAAAGGTCTCTACATAAGGCATACTTTGCCAAAAAAATTGACAACAAAGCAAAGAGATTTCATTTCAAAATCCTGTCATTTTGTGCAATCCTTTTGGTGGTAGGTATTTAAATAGTTTTATTGGATAATTTTTTATGATAAAGGTGCATTTAAAATAATTAAAACCATTATGTATCCATTTTTTTTTTTAATGTTGCATTAAACATTCTTTCTTCACATGCACTATTGTTTATGGTTGAAGATTAACATGATTAATTAAATGTAAGTTTATATGAATCTTTTATTTATTTGAGGAAAATTTAATACTGTAGATAGTTTTATTTTCATGCAGATATTTTTTTAATGATATACAAAATAAATTGTATATTGGTTTATCATCTTGCATGAGAAATGTAAACATTTATTTTTATGCATAAATCTATAAATTTTTTGCATGCATGCCTTTTCTTTCTTTAGCCTGATTTCCTTTTCAAATATTCTTGAAACTTCTATAGATAAATTTCTATTATTATATTGTGTATATATGTGAGCTCATTTTTTAAAAAAAATCAGTCATGTGTTTATTCCAAGTTTCATTTCAATCCATAAATATCAAGATGTGTTTTTTTGTTTTTTTTACAAAGCCATGTATATTATGATTGTAGTCAATGTGTACTCAGGGTTTGATGTCATCATTTTTTAGTCTTATTTATAATATAAATGGACCTTTTTTGGCATTAAAATTGAGCTATTATTTAGTATCTATGTGAATTAAAGGTTTTTAATGGTGAATGATTCATGTGTATGTGTGCATAAATTTTTGGAGACTTGCAGCTAGTTCCATGCATGAAAAAAATTAGATTTTTGGTTCCTATAGCATTGTTTGTCAAACCCTTGTGAGCAATTTTTATTTACCAATACTCAAATGTGGAAAGTTGAACATTTTTGAGATTATTGTTTTCAAAACCCTCCAATGCATGTAAATTAATTGCAATTTATAACTCTAAATAAAAGATAAGGCAATTCTATTACAAAAAAGCTTGCATATAAAATTTAATTTTTGCATATAGATGTTTGAAGAGATGTTTTGAAGTAATGGCACATTGGTACTTTACACATAGTAGATGGAACATACATAACAATTTTTCGAAAAGTAGTTACTTTGGGGTATTTGGCTGGTTTTAGTTTACATACAATATACGGTAGTATCATGTAATCTTAAATTGGTGTGTATTACAGTGTTGAGAAAAATTTCATGGTTTATTGTGATGTTTTAATCTATGGTTTCTTGGTCATCTCTCTACATGAATTTTGATGGATATTTAAGTTAACTCAATAATGATGTTTTATTCTTTTTTGCTTACATAAACTATGAAGTCTTGTTAAGACTCAAGAAAAGGTTATTCCTTTAAGGTAGCATTTTTATTCTCTGAGAATGAAAATTTTCCTCAAAGGTATCTATAGTGAGTTGGTAGATTCTAGTTTAAAAAATAGTGAAATTATTGGTACACTTTGAATACTTTAATATTGAAAGTAATGGCAAGAATGATTTTATGGAAACTACTACTTTTTATTCTCAGTTGATAGAATTTTGTGGGTTTTAAGTCATTAGTTTGGAAAATGGTTGCTCACATTATTATTTTGAAATATATAAATTTGTATGATGATATTTAAGAAATGGAATTTTCTTCTTCATAATTTTATAGTCAAGGTTTGTTTGATTCATTTGAAACTTGAAAACAATGTCCATTTAACAATATTATTAGAGGTCTTTGGTTATAAACATAACTTCTCTTTATTAGTTTGAATAAATTATGTGGAAATAAAATGGATAAATGCAATTGATAAATTTATTCTTAGATAAACATTAATGATGGTTTTATTTTAGATGATTTTTGTGGATTAATTTGATTGCATGAAATAATATTAACAAGGAGTTCTTATTTTAGTCCTTTCAAATTTAGAATCATGTTAGGATGGACTCTAGATTTATCAATTTTGATAGAAATGTGTGGGGAAGAAGAATTCAAAAACAAAGTGGTGGTACTCCTTCAAGTAGTAGTCATCACAAAAGATATTTTTGGGTCCATAGGGTTGTCATGCCTTATCTCACCATTTTAACAATAGAACTCATGTTTTTATCCACTTTGATGTGAATGATCTAAATTTTTTAAACTTATTGGATAATATACCTTCTTATTCTTTTCAAGATAATATTTTTCATATATTTTTATGACGAGACACTTGGTGATCTCATCTATTTGGATGAGGTAAGTCAAGTGAATATTCTCAATACATGCACACTGGTATTGAATTTGTACCTAACATGAACCATGTTTTCAATTATGTTAAATTTCATTTTGAGATTAATCCTAATCTTGTTAATCTAAACCCACTTATATAAATTATTCCTAGACCTAGTACACTTGTACCTAGTGATCATGCATCTTCAAGAAAAAAACATGTTGACATCCCTATGTCCCAACCCATGGTGACCTTTATGCTAAATAAATTCAAATTTGAGATAAATGATGATTTTTTAGGTATGAACTGGGTTGAATTACAAGTTTCACTATTAGAATATATTGAGTAACAAATAGATAAAGGAGATCATTTGATTGATCTAGTTTTTAGGAGTGATTATGATTCATAGTATTTATCATATGGTGATTTTATTATGTTTGGATAAGTTGTTTACATTGATTTTTTTTAGAGACTCCATATGGTATTATTCATTGATACTTTCAATTTTGAATTCCTTTAATAGTCAGATTTAGTACTCTTAGATAGTTGCATTTTTTAAATCATTTCTCATTTTTATAGTGTGGTTAGTTTTTTATATGGTGTCTTATAGGCCTTTAATGATCATGTTCAATTTTTTACATTGATTATTTAATGTGTTCATGCAATGGTATTTTATTTGATAGTTCACTTGCTTGACATCTGATCATGTGTTGTTTAATTAGAGAATACTATGTTATTTATGAATTATGATGTTATGTATTATTTAGATAATTAGACATAAGTATTTATTGATCATTTTATTCATATGTATGTGTAAATAATTTTTTAGTGATGTTGGCAAGTCACAAGGGTCCCCACTCATAAAGAACATTAAGTTGGTTTATATTATTTTAATTCAATTTTTCAAACTTTATTCTAAAGTTATAAAACATGAAATTAAGTTATAATATTTATATCTTATAAATTAACTAAGAATAAAGTAAGTGACTTTTAAATTCAATTAACTTTACAACCTTAATAAACTAAAGGTTAATTATAACTTCAAAACATAACCACCTTCAATGACATTTCTTTATAAGGAGCTTAGTTAAAAACTAAAGGTATTAAGAGCTCTTATATTTTCAAGATTCCATATCTTTCTTCTTCTATGCAATCATCTATGAGATTAAATAATCACTTACAAATAGACCAAACAATATCTTCCCTGACAGTGAAGTAATATGCTTGAATAACATAAGTATATCCTGGTTTATTGACTTATTTATAACTAATTATATGAATATTATCAAGTATTAATGTCTTTGATGACTGAATATATACAATCATATGTGTATAAATTTATGTAGGTTGCTCGAATAATGATGAAAATATTACATTTTGTGACAAATTGTTAGACTAGCGATTGTATGGTGATATTTTGTTGATAGATTTATTTGCAATTAGTCTAATTTCTAAGTTTTCTCAATAAAATTACTTTTTAATAATCCTAAAATTATTATCTTACAAAGTCTTGCACTCTTTATTTCACTTATTTTTTATCTTAATTTAGTTTGTTTTACTTTCGTAGATAGTTTATTTTACTTTCTTAATTGATTAAGAATATTTTTCTGATTTAGATTAAATTATTATATTAGTTTCATATTTTATTTATTAGTTCAATTTTAATTTACATTAGTTTGAATTATCTTAGTTTTATAATTTATTTAAACTTTAGGTTATTTATTTTAATAGGTTTAAGTCATTGTTTATCTTTAATTCTGTATTTCTTTAGTTTTTTATTTGCTTTAAGTTATTTCCTTGATTAGTTATTTATTCAATTTGTAGTTTCTTATATTCATTTGGTTAATATTTGTCTTAGATATTTTTTAGTTTAGTTTTTATATTAATATTATATTTACTTACTAGTAATATTTTGACTTACAATTGAATTTTGTTAGACTACTTTTGGTATTCATTATATTTTCTTTGCTTTTTCATTTTCATTTATTTTTTATTTGATAGGCTAATAAATAGGTTGATAGGTCTTGTACCCTTATAAAAATAATGCAAAATATGAGCATGAAATTTCAAAAAAACATAGTTATACAAAACTTAGAAGCTGACCTAAAACACCAACTTCAGCCGAAAAGACACCAAAAACTAGGCAAAAAAACAACAGGAGACCTAGACCACTAACCAGCTAGTCTGACTCCTTAGACTCACAGTAGTCGACCAATTTCTTGGTCTCATTGTTCCCTCTTTATTTTTATTGCCTCTAGTTTGATTCTTAATTTCTTATTCATTTTCCACATTTGGCCTCTTTCATTTCATCCTAGTGGACTTGAAATATTCCATCTCCCACTCAGTTTCATTCCTGGTTTCATCAGATCTTCCACTATGAGTGATTCTAGTCACATGGAGGGTGTATTCAATCATTCCATATTCCTCTTTATCATTTCCTAGAGTAGAGTTTACATGAACTAGGAGACCTTTCAATTTCCCAAAATCATCAATTATCTCCATGTATAGAATCTTCTACATGGTCACTTTAGTATGCAATATTCTAAAAAACTGCTCAATATCCTCTTTCATAATGGGGTTAAAGAAGGCCTGACCCCTACTGGAAATTGGATTTATAATTTCAAGAGTCCCCATATGATTACCCTTGGTTTAAAATCCCCCTACATGAAATCATTGCTAGTAACAAATTTGTTCTAGTCCCCTACTTGCTTAGTTTTAGGATCTAAGAAGAAGTCATCCTCTCTACCTAAATCTTCATGCTCACTAGTGATGTCAATAACCTCCATAACCAATTTAAACCATAGGGGTTCTCCCTTTTTTACCAAAAGCATAATGAGCCCCTAGTGGATAAGGTCCACTAAGGGGTTTCTCTTAAAATTTGTGACCAAAACTTCTAGAGACTTAAGGAAAAAGAAGGTTAAGTTGATAGTATGACCCCTAAAATTATTAAGGAGAAGGAAATGATGTGAGAAAACTACCATGTGTTTCCCTTATAGTTTAATGTATCTCATTATCTACAAACACACATTCAACCATTTTTTGGGTAAATATACCCTCATGAACCCTTTTGGCTTGAAACTTTCAATATTTTTTCTCCTTGTTATAAAAAATGTTAAAAGACTCTACCATTCTATTGTCTTTAAACACCTTAACATCTGAGTAGTCCATGTTATTAATTTCCCCTATGACCTCTTCAGTGACCAAGAGCCTAATCCCATGCATGTAAACTTTCTTAACTTTTCACCCTTAGGTAAAGTCTCTAGACAATGTTGCATCATGACCAACCAACCTCTCCAGAGGTCACGATCCTTATTTTGATCATATTCTTACACAAATATTCATCCTCCTTCACTTTTACATAAGATATTATATCAATGTGATCTCGATTGCCTCTTATTGTAGATTATGCCCTTCTCCTAAAAGTTTCTTGGCATGGGTCCTTTCAGATGAAATCAAGGGTGATGTTGAAATTGGTGTCATATAAAATATTATAGATTGGTTTGGAATTCTTCCATCCATGTAAAATCTAAAGACGTGAATGGGGCATGATGTCTTTGCATGTGTGAAGGTCCCTCCACTTTTTTTGAGTGTGTTGAATCATAAATAGGCCCATCATGTCACTCTATAAAATAACCTTTATCAATCTTAATGAAGGGGATGATGTCATCAAGGAATACCTCATCACCTTTCCAATGTGTAAGGGAGCTATTATAGACCCCTAGGTTAGACATTTTACCAATGCATTTATTTCCTTCTCTATACACATGGGCAATAGACACCCCCTTAAAAGAGGTATGTAGATTTTTAGCATCATTAATGATCCTAGTTATATTCCAAGAGGATTGAGTCGATCCTTTTAGGTATTTAATTATATTCATGGAGTCTCCCTCAACCTGTAAGTAATCCATACCCATATTAACTATGAGTTAAATGCCCCATAACATTATTTTATCTTACAAAATATGGTTTATTTGGATCCCTAATGGTCCTACGAAGGCTACCTTAAGATTCCCATAGGAATCCCAAATAGCTCTTGCTCTTGTTAGACTAGGATTGCCTTTAGCATATCTATCAAAATTCATTTTGAACCATTAGGGAGGAGGGTGAATCCACTTGACCTTGGATCTATCAATGATCTGCTTGTGGGGAGTAACATGGATTTTAAGATTAAGTTATCAGAGAATCTAGGTAAAATATGGAGAAGTAGGCCCCTCAAAGGATGAAGCATAGGAGAGCCAATTCTCTTTTAAAAAATCCATGATTTTATTAAAAGTGGATGAATGTCTAATATTGAGGTTATCAAATATAATTGAATTCATCGAGATCCAAATGCCCCAAAAGATATGAGGAAGAACCAAATTCCACTAGAATTTCAATGGTAGATAGTCCCATGGGGGCTTCCATTAGTAGATTAGATCTTTAATAGATCCTAGTGTAAACCAAGAGTAGTTGGAAAGGCTAAAGAAATACTAAAATATGGAGGCAAAATATTAGGAGAGGAAAATATATTTTGTAGATTCATCCTCCTATTTTCAAATCACACATCTATTGGGAATTGAAATTCCCCTCCTCGTGAGATTATCTACTGTTAGGATCTTATTCTGATTTGTCAGCCAGAAGAAAATGTTAATCTTGGGGATGAGATTTTTTATCCACAAATAATTCCAATTTTATTTTATTTCATCCTAGTCCTATAGGGAAAGATAACCAAATTTGATAGAGAACAATCTGTTAGGGTATGCCTTCCAAATAAGAACATCTTCTTTTGGGAAGATGCTGATGTGAGTGTTCTGAAGCATGATATTTAACTCTTATAATAAAATATTTTGGTGCTGGTCATCTCTAATTTGTGGATAAATTTCCAACTTTTCTACCATAAATTTCTTGCCAATAGTCACACACCTTATCACTGATGGTCTCTTTAAAATAAATGGACAACTCCATTGTATGAGGTGAAGAAACAAATAGGGTTTCAAGCCAGAGGTCTTACTAAAAATACACTTTGTTAGCTCTACCAATATTCCATTTTATCCCTCTTCTGATAATATCCTTCCCATCTCTTAATGCTTTCTAGAAGGCTGGTCCATTGCCAAGGCCAACTTCAACCAGGAAGTAAGAACCCTCCCTAGAATTTAGGTATTTTTCCTTGATAATCCTAGTCAAATGATTGTCTTCCTTGATCACCCTTCATACTTTCTTTGATAATAGAGCTTGATTCATGAATCTCACTCTTCTAAGCCCTAATCCTCCTTTAAAGGAGGAAAGACATGCTTTGTTATAGGAAATAAGAGGAAATCTGAATCTATCCTCCATTTCACTCCATAGGAAATTCTTCTAAATTTGTTCAATCTAATCTACCACTTTTCCTATAATAATGAATAAAGACATGAAGTAAACTAGAATGTTTTACAGTTAAATCTTGAGTAATTAAAATTTACTAGCCTAAGATAATAAATTCCCTTTCTACCCAAATAACTTCCTCTGAATCTTGTCAATGAGAGCATTCCAAAATTTAGGTTTCATGATTCCATCAAAAAGAGCGATACAAAGTAAGAAGGAAGGGAGATTCTTAATTACGTATCCAATGATCCTAGAAATATTTACTTGCATATAAGGTAGAGTGTTGATTAAAAAAATAAGGAGCTTTTAAGGAAGTTAACACTTTGCCCCAATACAATCTCATAGATTTCAAAGATTTTCCTAAATCACTTGGCTTCATAAACCAAAGATTCTCCCATCACTAGAGTGTCATCTATAAATTATTGGTGGGTGATAGTTCTAGTGTTTGGAGCCTCTAGGATTCCACTAATGGCCCTAGAAGTTCTATCCATGTCAATGATCCTACTCAAGGTTTCAACCATAAGGATAAAGAAGTAAGAAGAAAGGGGGTCTCCTTATTTGATACCTCTTTCTACTAGGAATAAACCTCTGGGAACCCCATTAATGATCACTTAAAACATGGGGGTGAAAATAAAGGAGGCTATTATATTTATAATAATCTATTTAAACTTGAAATTTTGGAGGATTGTATCCAAAAAATCTTAGGAAACTCTATCATAAGCTTTATTCATATCCAATTTGAGGAACACACCTTGTTAGGAGGAATTAGCCACCGAATGGATTATTTAATGGGCAATTATGATACCATCTAAAATTTGTCTACCAAACATGAAATCCCCTTTTTTTCCACAATCAATTTATCAAGCAACATATGAAGTCTTAATGATAGGCCTTTTATACAAATTTTGTAAAAAAATGGAGTAAAGACTAATATGCCTGAAATCCTTCAATTGATTTTCCTCCTAATTCTTAGGGATGAGGAAAATAAAGGTATTGTTTATTTATTGAAGCATGGTTCTGGCTTTGAAAATTTTAGTTACAGCCAAGCAGACCTCATTTTAGATGATATCCCAAAAAGCTTGAAAAAAGAATGAAGGAAAGCCGTCCGGATCGGGGGCTTTATCCCCTTGAAATAAGAAGATAGATCTGATTTCTTTGTCCAAGGGAGGAGAAAGAATGGTAACATTATATTTTTTGGAAATGGCTCCCTAAATGATATTAGAAACCTATCATTCTAACTGAGCATCTTAAGAAAGAACATAGGCCAAAAGATATTTATAAAAATTTACAATTTATAGCTTGATGTCTTTTTCTTATACCAATTACCATTTTCTCCCTTAATTTATGAGATGAATTTATTCTAACAATTCTTGGAAGCTGAGATATGGAAGTACTTGGTGTTCTTATCACCCTCCTTGAGCCAAGTCTTCCTTAATTTATGGTTCCAGTATATTTATTCCTTAGCTTCTAGGTTATGGTAAAGACTTAAAAGTTCCTTTTATTTTGAATACATGGGGTAAATCCATAATTATTTATATCCTCCTTGATTATGCAAATATCCTCCTCAATTCTATGTTTTTGAGGAAAAATATTCTCAAAAACTTCCTTGTTCCAGATCTTGGGTTTAAACTTGATGTGGTTAAGTTTCATAGCCAATATGTACATAGTTGATCCTTGGAATGGTAACTTCCACCATTATTTTAGATGATCCTCTAGGGTCTGATTAGAGAGCCACACTTTCTCAAATCTAAAAGGGGTAATTTTGGCTTTGGACATCTTTTCACTAGAGAAGACCATCAGGTTGTGATCAGATTCAATCCTTGAAAGAGAAGAGAGGGAGCTGGTAGAATGTAAATTTCATTACAAAGAAACCAAAAACATGTCGAACTTAACTTTAATGAGATTATCACCCAATATCTAAAATATTTATCTAGAATTAAACATCTAAGATTGATGACTACAGAGTGAACACACATAATCATTGAATCAAAAAATATAAATGAGAACATAAATTAAACATAATGTATTCAATAATGGAGATGAACTACGTATACAAAGAGATGAAGTTCATAGCTCTCAAAGCTATCATAGCTCACAACTAAGAATCCCAATTAATAATACAAAGGGAGAGAGGTGTATATATAGGTTAGAGAGGGAAAGATAACACACATTCTAGTAAATATCATACTAATATTTTCAAGTAACTAACATGACCTCTAAATCCCTAAGCAAGCTATTGCAACCATGTAGCTAAAACACAATGGGAAAAAGGCCTACACCAACACCCCCCCCCCCCCCATAATCATAGCTTAGGTAGGTGATGATATAAAAAATGGGTCATGGCAACAAGGCTTGATAAGGTACCCAAGTACATAGCAATCTCTCATAAAATAGAGAAAAGGAGAAAACCCATAGGAAAAACTCCCGCCCCCCCCCCCCCCCCCCCCCCCGCCAAAAGAGATAAAATAAGAAGAGGATAATAAAACACCCCCCATAAAAATATGATGAAATAATCAGCACTCCAAGTATATAGTAATGATCCCCAATATCCTAAAAAACATGAAATGTGCTTCCACATAGAAGAGAGCAAATGTGAATGCAGAATGTCACATGGAAAATGTTGTAATAGGTCCCTCTAAAACAAATGTTGTCTCTTCCTTTTAGAAGAAAGAAACCATGAGTTTTTAAATTTCTAAATCCCCACTCAAGTGGAATGTAGATAGGAATCATGATGTAAATCTCTAGAAAATGCTCAACTATCTCATTGTTAATTCTTGAATATGCCAAATTTTGATCAAGTATCACAGGTCTAACTATATAAAATGGAAATGAAGAAGCATAGAATGAAGGAGAGAGAATAGCCAGAGAATAATATAGACATGGAACATTCATTAAAAGAATTTCCATGTGAATATTGGAGCATGACTCACCAACTAAAGAAGGAAAGTCCATAGAAATATATGAATTGTTAATGCTCACAATAGGTGTACTCATACTATAAATAGTTGAGTCCTATGAAGTACAAGTCTATGAAGGCTCTAATAGATAAATAATATACACAAGAATAGTAGTAGAATATATAATGACAAAAAAAAGGTCTAGCATAGTCTCATCTTATAGTGGGGGTTCGATAGAAGGAAGACCACTATCCACCTAAAATGTGTCATCATAGGGAATGGAAGTAGGAGGTGAGATTAAAACTATCTCAAAAGAGACAATAAGAAGTAGAAGATGAAGTGTGACATAAGTATTAGTTGGATCTCTAAAAAAGACTCTGAAGAGTGCTCCAAATAGTGGAGGGACACTCTATGTGCTCTATATGGTGTTGTAGATCTCATGAAACATGTATCAACAAGTGACCATAAACACAATCATAAAGTTGACCATGTCATTGTATTGAGCTAGGTCAATAGGATTAAGAATCTATCCATATAAAAATGGAATAAGTTCCCAATATGTGAGTTAAAATTCCATATAAGCATGCCATGAAGCATAATTGTCCTTTCCAAAAAATATCACTGGAGATGAAATAACTCTCCTCATCTGGATAGTAATAGTTCACACTCTAGAGATGAAATTTGGGATATGCCAAAAATGAGGCCAGTCAAATGAGATTAATCTATGCACAAGTGATAATGCATGCTCAAATGAATGTCAGGCACTGTTGATAATGCATCCAAGAATATAATAGCAATTTGTGCAAGTGGTCACTAAATGGGCACAGGTAATAGTTATGAAAACTAAGTGTGTACATAAGATAATTTAGGGCATACAAAAATCTATGAGACAATTAGTATAAATCCCCCTTATTTTTTCAATTACAACCATGCTCAATGTGAGGACATCAGACTTAACTGACAATATGTCTAGTTAGGTACAAGCAAACAATGCACAAGTGATAATGCATGTCTCAACAAATGGACATTATACCCAACTAACAATGCATCCATGAGAATGAATAATTAGTGAAATTAACCAATTTAGTACACATTAAATGCAAACAAGCCAAGCAAGAGGATGTCAAACTCTACCAATAATTCATCTGTGGAGAAGTAAATGTGTGAACTAGTTAGGTAACCCCCCCCCCCCCCCGGAAATTTTGGCAATTTATAGTTTAGTGTGTTTTACAATGAAAATGGGCTAGCTACATGAAAATTGAAAAATACACACTTTTGCAAAAGACAATGCTCAATTTTGAGCTATCATTTACAAGATATTAAAAAAACCAACTCATGTAAATAGCCAATTTTTTTAAAAAATGCACTAAATGATTACAATATGTCTGATGCTAAGGGGTTACCTAGCCTTTCAACCAATCATTGGAATTGACATTGAATCATGGATAGAGTGGTTTGGTCTTTTGAGGGGGATTCAGCATCCTGCCAATCCAAGCCTCAACTTCATCTTTATGAGTCAGAGATACAAGTTTAAAAAGACTCAAAAAAATAATCTCTTCTAAATATTTCCAAATGACTTGATTTTAAACACACTAAATGATGTTATTGAAAATTTATAAAGTCATAAATAGCAAAAAATATGAAGAGCATGATACCCATGTGAGATTAGGGTTGGGCATGGGCCCACCAAGGAAGAAAGGCACCAAAATTCAATGTTTTGCCTAATTTATTGATGCTTACAATAGATCTCCTTATCTACTGCCAAGGTCTACTAAAACTTGTCTCATATTTGATATGCCATTTTACAGTGGTCAAAAATAATATGATGCCAAAGCTACAATGAGCAAATCAGGTCACCTAAGTAGGACTAAAAAATGACATTTTATATTGGAAACATTGTTACAAGCCATAAAAGACTCAATAAACCCCATTTGTGGGTCTCCAAATTAGAGAGAACACTGCCATTGTTGAGTCAGGCCACGAATGAAAATGTAGGCCCTACAATCCAAGACCAATTTTGAATGCCAAAAATATGAAGTATGGCCACCAATGGAGTGATTGAAGGTTTTTTATTTATTATAATGCCATTATATTGTCTCTAGGTTTTTCTTACAAAAATGACTAGGAAGTGTCAAGATGGCAACTATATCAGGTTAAGGGCATTGTGCAAGTGCATAAACTTCCCTTTGTAACCAGCTCAATACTTGATTC
Organism: Torreya grandis; assembly: GCA_037957365.1. Lineage (NCBI taxonomy): Eukaryota > Viridiplantae > Streptophyta > Pinopsida > Cupressales > Taxaceae > Torreya > Torreya grandis. The sequence continues at coordinate 445,910 of JARHVA010001856.1, forward strand.
TTTGACACCAATATGGGTCTTTGTCTATAGAAAAAAGAAGAATCTTACCATGACATTCATAATAAGCAAAAGTGAGATGTCCAAGATGGATGAGTTGATGAAGAGAACTAAATAGGTCTCAAACTAAAAGTATTAGTGTTATAAATTAATTTTGTAAGCAATAATGATTGAGCTCTTTAAAATAATGACCTAGCACTTAGATATAAATACAATTAGAATCGATAATGTAACCTAAAAAGCTTTCAAAATGCCTCAATTATTTGGGGAAATGAGATGAGTGATCCCAAAATAGAGTTGAAGGTGATAGCTCTCAGATCTATAACACCATAGGAAAGGAGCATGAAACAACACAGGTTGATTTCAATATATCCAACACCAAGTTTGTTTTTGATTATATATTTGGACCAAGGAAAGAGAGATGGAAAAAACCACCAATAGAGAGAATGGTGCCAAGAAAAAAGTTAGATACTATTTTCAACACCTCTCCTCACTACAATCAATTTTTTTCTCCTTTGCAGATCCATGTCAGATTTGAAAACAAAAATGATGTAATAGACTAAAAAATATATCTAAAATTCCTTATTTTAGTAGATTTATCTTCCTTTCCAATGCCTCTAATAGATCAATGCTAAAACTAGAAAGAATCAATAGATACAGTTAGCCAAGTTCTCCTCAAAAAAACTTTCAGATCTAAAATCTCTCAAAAATTTCTATGAGATAATAACAAATCTTAGGATTTTGTAGAAAAATATCCCTACAATTTTAACAAATATTGATTGCTTTAGGTGATCAAGGGATTTTAACAAATATTGATGTTTTTTAGATTTCAAAAAAATACCCCAATTTTTTTGTAAACCCTCTAAAAAATTACCTCACAAATATGTAAATAAACTCTAGATTTTAATGAAAACTTAACAACAATAAAAAACTAGACAATCAAATATCAGATTGGTGCTCTAATACCATAAAAAAATTGTCCACAATCAAATGTCCAAGACTGATGACTGTAGAGCCAACATACACAACTATTGAATCAATAAATCTAGAAGAGAGAAGAAACTAAACACAATGTATTCAATAATGGAGATGAACTAATTATACAAATAGACAAATTTCATAGCTCTCATAGCTCTCAAATCTCTCACAACTCACAACTAAGAAGCTCAATTAATAATACAAAGGGAGAGAGGTGTATATATAGGTTGGAGAGGGAAAGATAACACACATTCTAGTGAATATGGTACTAATCTTTCTAAGTAATCAACATGACCTCCAGAGCCCTAAGCAAGCTAATGTAACCATGTAGCCAAAACCTAGTGGGAAAAAGGCCTACACCAACAATATCTTATTTGACCAGGTGAAAGGGTTTCCTCTTAATTCAACATATGTTAGCTTCCCTTTTACAATGAGTTATCTAAAATCCAACATGTTATCATTGAGGGAATAGGTTCCCCCTTTATTTTCCCCTTGGGACAAAGGAGAATTGAAGTCCCTTACCACCATCTAATTATGATCCTTAAAACGTTTCCTAATCTTAATTAGGTCCTCTCATAAATTTCTCTTATAATTCCTAGAATTTGGAGCATACACATTAGTAAGAACCCAATTTATTTTAGTGTGAGTTTCTTTGAAAAAACCATAATATGAGAATTGGACTTTAAAAGAATGTTTCATTCTAGAACAAAAAGATCCCAAAAAACTATCATCCCCCTTGAGGCTCCTTTAGAACTGATACTACTGCACAAAACTTTATCCCAAATATTTGCTTTATTATTTAAAAGTTTTTCCACAAACATTTTGGTTTCTTGAATCATAAAAATATCAAGTTTATGATTAAGGACCATATTTTTATCCAACCTCTATTTGCTAGGGTTATTCATCCCCCTTATGTTCTAAGAGATAATATTCATTTCTTATTAATTGGGAAATCTCTTTGGGTCATTTGAGTACCCTTTACTACTTGCTTATTAGTTTCAACTTTTTTGTAAGTTTGATGAGTTGGTTTGCCTAAAGATTTCATTCTTCTCCAACTTCAACCTTTTTCCTTCCCTTTTTAGGTTGGACTTTCATCCATTATTCTTTGGCCATTTCCTTGGTAATCTCAAAGTTATCTATTTTTTTTGTTAAGGAACATTGACCTTCACAAGGGGAGAAATATTTAGACACCCTATAACTTTTGATTGGGTTTAGGAAAACCTGATTAGGTGCTAGTTCTTAGAGGTTTGGATCCTTGTTAAGCAATAAATATTAAAAAGAGATGGTACAAGGTGAGTTTATCCTAATGCCTCCTTGTGGTTCTTTGAGAGTTAGAGAAGGAGAAATGGGAAAAGAAAATACTAATTTGGCTAAGATTTCCCCCAAATGTGGAGTAACCCCAATTGTCTTGACTACCTATTGGGTAATTAAAGCCTTGGGATTAATAGTTGTCATGGCCTTCAAATTTAAGCTATCTCAAGAGGGGATAATGATCTTCAGGGTCAAAGATAGTTTGGAAGGGGTTGTAGTTGAATTTTTTTTTGCCAAGTTGAGGGGAGCTAGAGTGGATTTTGGAGGAGGGAAAGAGGGAAATTTGAGGGGTGAGGGGGAATTAGGAATGGGATCAATAGGGAGATAAGGAGAAGGTTTTTGGGAAGAAGAATTCTTAACCTAGTGAAGAGAGTGGGGAAGGAAAGGCTTCTTACTCAAGTGGAAATTTTTGGATAAGTGATTTAGAACATCACAAGTTTTAAATGTTTTCAAATCCATTTCAAATTAAATGCATTGGTTATAGAACCTATATTTGGATTTTATCTTGATGGAGTGAATCAGGGGTTTGTTAATAGGGATGAACACATAAACTTAGGAAGTCATGAGCCTATGTCTAGATCTAGTCATAGGGTCAATGGAGATTGGTTGGCCTAGGGCCCTATAAATTCCCAAAATAACCTCTAAGACCCAAATTTCTAAAGGCAACTCTGGTAGTTTCACCTAGATTAAAATGTTTTCCATGACAATGTTATCCAGATTAAAACCTACCTTCCACTTTCAAAGGCTGACTATGAATTTACCCATGAACTATGGGCCTTTAGTGAAAAATCTTGATGTAATCTTCAGAATGAGAAAGGTTAATCAAGAAAAAAATATTGGGCATAGCAATGATATCGATTTGTCCTTTAGGTCTCTACTTGAAATTTACCCACTTATGAAAAGAGTTAATATATAGCCTAAAGTTACTAAATTTGGCAAAAATAGAGTTTTACAATGATGAGTCAATATGCTCTATGATATATTTTGGAACCTCAAGACATACCTATTTTTTATCACTAGATGAAATGAGGAAGGAATCTTCTAAGGTTATTTTGATAAGATGCTCACCGACCACCAAGTTAGCCCACAAAATTGGTCTTTTTCCTTTAGTGGAATCGGGTCCTATGTCTAATAGACCCTGACTTGTTCCTTATGTAGGTGCCAAAGAGTCCTTTGAGAAGACTAGTGATATAGGAACCTCCAATGGCACTGTCATGTCTTGCATGGGATCTCAAGGTTGCATCTCACCCTCTTCCTGCCCATCGCTCACATTTAAAATTCATCTATCCTTCTTCCTGCCCATCACTCGCATATCATATAATCTATTTTTCATTTATTTATGTTGGATGTAATATTTCTATTTTATATTATTTTAGTCTTGTTGTGGCATTGAAAATTATATAAAGAGATACATTACATCTATTTAATGCAATTCCAATAGTTATATATTGAAATAAATAAATTTATTTTTGAATGTAATGTGTTTAATCTATTATGTATTAAGGTTAATTATTCCCACAATTATTAAAAAATTGATCTGTACATCTTAAGATCAATATTTTTTCCTTAGATCCCTTGTGATTAAATTGGTTTGATTTCATCTTGACCTTCACAATAAGCAAAAGGTTTTATTCATTGACATGACATTTTTTATCATCAACATATTTGGTGACTCTGCTGGGGAATCTTTTGAAATCATTTTTTTTCTATCTTTCTTCTTAAATAAATATTTCTTTCCCATGACCATTATGGGTTACCCCTCCTATCATCAAACATGAGTTTGATATTACTGAAGATCAATTAAATATTGTTTATAACCTTATTTTTTTGCTTAGTATGATAAAAATTATGATCTGCATCACATTCTTAATATTATATTCAAAGAATAATATAAATAAACCTTTGAAATATGCCACCTTAGTCCAACAAACTCAATTTCATAATCATGAATGAAATCGTCATATTCAGTAGGAAAGCAAACAAATATTTATTGTTAATCCTCCATCTAAAACTCACTTTATTTATAAAACCTTTCTTTTTGATGATTTAATTGTCCTATTAATAGTGATATATCTATATAACTAATTGAACCTATTAGAATTGTAGAACATTCTAAATATTCTAATGGAAGAACAAGCCAGAGATACAATTATGGATCTCATTCATGGTATACATAATGAAAGATACCAAGCTAAAGTAACTAAAAATGAAGTCGATTCTAATGTATAAAATGAATAGGCAACAGTAAATCTTTGGATCCATGGAAATCCAATCAATATTGATAATTATCCTAGTAAGTTATATTCACTTAAAGGACTTAATGTCCCAAAAAAATTAAGAAATCTTTATGAATCTTGGGAAGATCATCTAGATGCCTTTAATTTTATTTATGCTACCTTTGATATAACTAATGAAAAGTTTCAAAAACTTTAGAAGGTAAAGCATACCAATATTTTAATAGTCTTCCTACTACGGCTATTATCACATGGAAATATGTAGAATATTGGCTATAACTTTATTTTAGTAAACCTAAATAAGATCTAAAGTTAGTCAATGAACTTGTCAATATTTCTATTGATCTAGATGAAACTATTTATAATTTTATTACTATATTGACTAAGTTGCATCAAAAAATTTCACATGATGTGAGGTCATCCAAAAAATTATCAAAATTATATTTTTTAGTGCACTTCCTTTAAAATACAAAATGTCTTTAGAGGATAAATAATAACTGAATATTATGCTACAATTAATTTTTTAATAGAATGTGAAAATAAATTAAAATGTGTTGGATTTAAATATAAATCTTTTAATAATGTATAAATTTTTAAATATGTACATAATCTTGGTAATGAGTTGGTTGTTGTCAAGTGGCATTTAAATGGCAAACATTAAACATTAGGCAAAGATCCTAATCCTCAAAAAGATAAGAATGAAGAAAAGAATAATTATTGTCATGTTTTTACTATTTTTAATGATTGGATAGAGTAAAAATCAGCTTTGTTTTTCTCTAAAATTTAATCTATATATTAACAAAATTGTCTCTATATTACTAGTTATCAAACTAGTTGTGTTGTAAGTGAAATTATTGATAAAACATTGTACTAAATAGATTAAAAATTAAAAATTTATGTTTTATATCTAAATTATTTTATACATATAATAATACCACAAATAAAACATGAATAAAGATTCTCCAAGTGGAATAATGTCAAGGAAACTTGCAATGCAAGTAAAGTCTAAAAGTAAAAATATAAATATAAAACTCTTAGACTAATAAGTTAACTAAAAATAGACTAAGATAAATTAAAAAAAATACTAAATAATCTAATTTTAAATCATTGTAAATATTTGGACATGTAATAAGCCTCTTTAATAATAAAAGCAAACATTCAACTAAAAAAACATCTTAGTCAACCTAAGCACCCCAATTAAGCTAAATATAGAAAATAAGACTGAAATAACTTTATTATTAATTATACTAACTTATAAAGTTCAACCCACCTCTTGGGGATGAATGTATAATGATTCAGGCTCAATTAAGTACACATTTAGTGAACTACAGTGAACTAGACTCTAACTAACACTTTCATATATTTTTAGGAAGTTCTCAAAAATAGTCTAACTTTGACCAAACAACTAATCTAGGAAAATAGTGAATTAATAAACATTCATAAAGTAATAAAATATAAAATAAACTAATTTTAAAAATAGAGATCAAGTTCCTATATTGGCATCGTACTCAGCATTCCTCCATTTAATTCAAGAGATGAATTATCTATCATCTCCTTAAGTCTTCCATGAATCTGTTAGTGCAATCCTTTGGTGAGAATATCAAAAAATTGATCTTCACTTCTCACATGCTCAATAAAAAATATTTTATCATTTACCAAGTCTCTAACAAAATTATGTTTGAGTTCAATGTGGTTAGTTCTAACATGGAAAATTGGATTCTTAGACAATTGCATTGCCCCATTGCTATCACAAAAAATGTGTGTTGGCTCAAGATGAGCTTCTTTAAAATAATTCAAGAGTCTTCTCAACCATAATCCTTATTTGAATTCTATTTAAGGGTTGTATATTCAGATTCATTAGAGGATAATTTAATTTTAGCTTATTTCTTTGAAGACCAAGAAACCAACCCACTTCTTAGTATGAAATAATAAGTTGAAGTTAACTTATTGTCATTAAGATATCCTCCCCAATCTAAATCTATATATCCAATTATACATAATTAAATTTATATTATTAAATTAATACTATGATTATAAATACCTCTTACATATTTAAAAAATCTCTTCATTATTTGAAAATATTTGAGTGGCAGTTTATCTTTAAATCTAGAAACTAGTGAAACCCCATAACTAATATCAGGTGTTGTCATAGTGAGAAACATAAAAACTCTAGAAAAACTTCCAAAATTATTTTTATTATCTAAATTAAGTCCATCCTACCTCATAGTCTTCTATCCACTTGCAATTAGAGTATATGTGAGCTTTGAATATTGAAGATTGTACTTTTTAAGCATGTTTTGGGCATACTTGGCTTAACAAATGAATAGTTCCTCTATATTTTTATGGGCTTGTATACTAAAAAATTAATTCATAATTCCAAGATCATTCATCTCAAATTTTGGTTTCATATCTTCCTTCAGACTATTCAACATCTTCATAGAGCTACCTATAAATATCAAGTCATCTACATGAGACATACATATAAAATATTAGAACTAGATGCATGTATGTAAATATTTGGTTAATTTTAACTTATTTAGAATATATTATTCAATAACCATATATAAATTATTTATTAATAATTTCTTGTAACTTTATTCAACAAATAAATAGCCTTCTTAAACTTATATAGCCAATATTCTTTACCCTTTACTTCAAAACTTTATGGCTACCCTACATATACTTGTTCTTCAATCACTCTATTTAGGAATGCACTTTTGACATATATTTGATGTATTTTACATTATTATGATCATATACACAAATCATTATTACTATATTATATTGATCTACTGCATATGCATAGGTTTTCTCGTAGTCAACCCCATATGTTTGTGCAAATACTTTTGCAACTATTCTAGCTTTTAGCTTTTCAAATGTGCCACCACTTTTAGCCTTGGTATTGTAAACCAAATTTAACAATTAAATATTTATTCAAATCATTCTAAAATAAATTATATTTATCATTCCTCTCAATTAAATTCATCCCTAATTTCGTAGCATCAACCCATTATTTCTTCTGACCAGCTTTTGCATAACTTTTATTTTCACTAATAATAGATGATAATGCAAACATATTATTTTCATCATAATAATAATAAAATATGTTAACTTATTGATGTTTTATCATTTGTATCTTCCTATCATATTTATGATCCAACATTTGATTGGATGGATGAATATTCAACAAACATTTGTTCTTGCTTATTGTTGATGTAGATGGATGACTAGTCTCTAGAAAAGAGCAAATATTGTTTCCTATTCAACTAGAAACTTAGAATTTATGATACCTTTAAATAAACTTAAATATACTTCCCCCATTCATGTGTGACTTATGTAGCTACATTATTAAAATTATCATACACCTCATTTTCAAAAAAAATACAATCCCTAGAAAAAATATGGATTTACAAGTAGGATTATAAAACTTGTATGCCTTACTTTAATCACTATAACATGTGACAATATGAGGAACACTCTTTTATTTAAAAAAATAAATCCAAATAAACATTTTAGCATCAAAAATTAAGGAAAATAAATACAAATTCCTACCAATATACAATGTGTTCTTGCTCTCCTTTTGTTGATAGGTAAGGACTCCCTATGGTGTTTTCAAATAATACATGAGTTTCAAGTATCATCCTTCTTGAATTATAGGTTGGGAAGACCTCTTACCATATCTTTTGTGTTAATAATATGTAATCTATTAAAATGGATTTGACCATATCTTGAATTCCACACATGTTAACATCCTCAATAGTGGAGAAACAAATAATGTCCTTCAAAATATTAATATTTAAAGGAAACATATTATTGTTTACCATATATTATTTTTCAATCCATTTAATTATAGGTCTCTTATAAAAAATTGAACAAATGCCATGTATAAATATCAATTTGAAACCCTCATCTACTAATTAACCAACACTTATGAGATTATTACTCATACTTAGAGAAAATTAAACATATTTAATTTCACCCTTACCTTGAATTGTGGTGATGTGCATGTTTCCCTTTCCTTCAAATTGGATTTAATTTTCATCTCCCAATTACACTTGGATTTTGAAAGAGTCATTTAACTTGTTGAAACCATCTTTTTGACTTTTCATATAATTTGTGTCAAACCCATTTTCGTTTCCAAAAGACAGGCATGACACACAATTATAATAAACAAAACATCAAAAAACATGCATATATGCCATAATTTAATCCAATCACAATAATAATCCTAAAACTATCAAAAGGCTCATATAGGTGTGAGCCACTAGTTCAGAAGTCCATAGTTTTGATTCATTTGGCCCAACACTCAAAAAAAAATTTACAGCTTGTGTTAAATGACAACTGCACAAATGACATTAAGATGGTTGTCAAAATTGACCTTAGCTATTATTGATGCATTCAGACTCCACATGGTCATTTTAACAAGTTCCCTAGCCATGCGAGCTTCCCATTAGGGTCCTAGGGCCACTCTTGCCACCTATTGCTTGCTAGATGACTCTATGAAAAGCTCCACATGGAAATAATTCACTAAATAATTGACATGATGCTCTACAGGGATATGATAGCTTCTTTAGGGATATAGAACAATGGAAATGTGCCACACAAAAATATTCCACTATCCTACTAGCCTACAAGCTTTTTACTTGATATAGACACCTCTAAAATAGAAGAACAATGAGATTTTTCTATGTGGTAGAATCTCACTCACCTGCTTGCCAATGAGCTTCATATACATTATGGACCTGTCTAGAATAATAGAGTAGTAATATTTTGTTGCATGGTAGAATCCTACTCACTTGATTTCCCATGAGATTCACACCCAGTACAGACATCTCTGGTATAGTAGGTCTTTAAGATGATATCATGTGGTAGCAACCAATGAGCTTATTTACCTAAAATATTTGAAAACTAGATGGATATATTTGAAATAGTAGGTCATTAGATGATGTGAATGGTAACATCCCATGAACCTAGTTTATCAAAGGCTTATACATGATATGGTCATTTTTAGGACTATGAACTTGCGATATTATGCCATGTGGCCACATACAATTTGTTTACTAGCTCAGCATTGATTGTACAACTAACTACATTGATGTCACTCCCAAGTTCATGGGATAGTGACATGTGGATTCCTCTAAACCACTCACCAAAATGCCACAAAATATACTAAGATAAAATTCCAAAGAAAAGCCAAAGTGATAATCAACCAAAATAAAAGTATTTGAGACTGTCGAGAAGATGCCATGTGGCATCATTTGGTCAATCATCTAAAAATCATGTGAATTAGCTAAGTCAAAATCCATGATATGACCCATATTCAAGGCATCTCAAGTAAATTCCAAGTGAATGAATTAAATTGATGAAGATAAACTAGCTTAAGGCAAAAGGCCTAAATTTGACTGAGTTAAATCCCACAAATAAATCAAAAGATGACTAAGGAAATTAAATGTTGATTACACCATTCCTCTATGCAAAATAATTTGACCAAGATAAAATCCAACACTTAAAGTGAAGCATAAAAATAATAAGGCTAAAATACAAAGTTGATCCAAATAGAAATAATAAAATGAAAAGTGCCAAGGTGTAAAAAAACCTTTGACACTAAACTAATATTCTTACTGGTTTAGTCAATCACCCAAAAAACACAAGGCAAGCTCAATCTAAAAGCCAACTAGTTTATTCAATAGAACATAGAAATTTGAGGATAATATAGAGACCTAATCTATAAATACAAGATAAGATAGTGATCAAAATTTTAAAGCAAGAGTATGAACACAACTTTAAAGATAGGTCTTAAAATCCTCCTCTAACATGTGTTAAATTATTGCATGGATTTCTACTATTAACCCACCTAATTACCTTTCATTATTAATATTAGCCCACGAGACATGATTTATTATAATTCTCCTTTTTATACAAGTGGGTCTTGATAAAGGAAAAATATAAGGCAAAAAGCTTACTCAATGCTTTAATTTAGAACCCTTCCATAAGGCATATGTTTATCATAATAGCTAATACTCAAACTATACAGTCTTATTATGCATTTATTCTTCCTAAAAAGCACTCAACCACTTAATTGATATCCACCCATGGATAATATTAGTCTATAATCTAAACTCCAACTAAATAAATGAGGAGACACAAAGCTCATTTCTTAGGCTGACTATCCATAATTTTTTACCAAGAAAACATATTCACCATTTTATTAAAAGAGCTATACAAGCTTAAAAATTGCTCCCTACTTGATAGATTCCCACCAAGGAGATATATGGTTAAGGCCTATTAAGGTTCTCAATGACTCTCCTTATTTGAGTTGTTAAATATTTTATCTTTATTAGCTTATTCCTTATCAAAAGTTAGCCAACCAGATCTAGACTAGTTGAGCATAATCCATATTATGAATGGGTTGACATAACCAGATTTATAAAAGAAAAATACCATATATCTTAATCATCCAAAGCATAGACAGCCTAAAACACATGCCTTTATATAAGACTTTTTTTTTTTTTTTTTGTGTGTGTGTGTGTGTATAGTTCATTTATAAGCAACTCCAAAGAAGTAACTCAAGGTGTAATAATCAAGAAAACACAAAAAAATTAGATGAATAACTTAAATATTTTTATATATAAAGGCCATTTATTTGGCCAAGATCAATCATGAATATACAAGCCTCCACAAGGATTCTATTTAAAACAAGGATACATCACAAGGAGGTTTATTAATCCTATATACTAAGTAGACTATGAAATAGTCCTCTATTGTAATAATCAAAACATTTAGATGATAAAATTCATAGTAATAATGGATCACACTCGACCCACAATCAATCATTAATAAAAAAATAAAAAAAATTCAATTGAAAATAATTAATCCTTGGATTTTAGCTAGTTATAAAAAGTAGTAGAGCACGAGTAGTCAATAGCTAAAGATGAGCTCCTCTTACTCCAAGTGTAGCTTTGGCAAACAAAAGGTGGGCTCACCTCCCAACATTTTTCCATCATCAATCAACTATTCTAGGCAACCCCATGTACGACTCCCAGATCCAAGCATTTTCACATCATGGTGCATGGTAAATAAATAAAAGAAGGAAAAAATCAATCAATATGTCGTAGGGTTAAGGAGATAGCTAATCACAAGGTAACAATCCAAGAATCTCTAAGTCAATAGGTTACCAATATCAAATCTCTTTTTAACAATTAAAATACACAAAAGAGAAAACACAAGGATCACAAAGATATAACTCATCAGACATACAGCCACTAAGATATGTTCTATAAGTATTCATGAGAGGACTTAGGCATCTTACATGAGATACCTACCTCTTCCTCCATCATGACGAATGTAACCTTTCAAGGCATCATAAGTCTTACACAATGAAACCATAATATCCAGGTAAGCAGAAATACAATAATTAGAACTATCATGTAAAAATATCTCAACTTCAAACTCCCACACAAGGAGTAATAACATTATGGGTGACCTAAGCACAACCATATGAAAATAAGAAAAGATAATAAGTAAACCAAGAATCCTTAATTCTCTCGAATGTGATAATATAATTAATAATGACATAAACCTCATTTAGTTAAATAGTAAGATAGCTAAGTTAATAATATACCTACCAAATAATCCAAGCCCTTCCATGGATATTTTTTGAAGGTTTATACCAATTGAATCTCTCCTTCTCCAGGCTATCTTCTTATTTTCCTTCCCTTCTTCCTTTGTTCCTAGGGTGGTCAGAAATGCTAAAGGTCCCAAACCCTTTTCTCAGAGATCCACCCTCCTCAAATAGGCATTATCTCCTCCTTACAACATAAATAGAAATAGACATGTGTTAGTGATTTCTTTGGATCAACCAACCACTCTTCTCTCCAATTTATGCCTTCATAAATGGGTATTCTCTTTGTTTCTCCAAAATGGTGCGTGACAACTATTACAAAGTCATGTAGTTATTTCTAAGACAACCCACTCCCTACATAGGGCTCAAGGCAAAGGTAATGAATGGATAAGTCTATAATTCTATTAGGATCTAGAACACAAAGCTTTGATACCAGCTATCAGGATCCACTCCTTAGAGTACAATTGATTACTTTTGTATAAGCAACTAAACACAAAATCAAACTAAAAGTAATATGTAACTAGAATTTAGAAATAGCACAGAATATGAGATACGAGAAACAACACAATCTGTATTAACACTCTTCCAGAAGGAAATACAATGAAGAAATCACACTCTTCCCACACCTCTTGGGCATATAGTAATTCTCCCTCAAGAGTTCTCTCTCTTAATCAATTACAACCAACTCAAATACAAAGTTGTTCCTTCCACCAATCAGTGAAAATCAACCCAATGGTTGTTATTTCCTATTGCCAGTCCACCAAGTAGATCTCCTTGATCTTGCACCCTTACAAATCTAATTGATCTTACTTACCATGTAGATCTCCCTGATCTTGCTACCTGCATATCAATTGATCTTACACCCCTTGAGACAACCAACCCAATTGTTGTTCTTGCCTTCAAGTTGAGGATCTAATCCTTCTTAGTCGTTCATTACAATACAGCCCCATGGGTCTCTTAAATAGATCCCAAACCAAACAATAATTAGAAATGTAGACTCAAGACTAAAATTAGTCTTTACATGCAAACTAGTTGTTCTCCTAAAATTAGCAATTCTAATTCTAGAAATGCTGCCTAGAAATGCATAGGTGACTGACGTCGGTTCCTGTCTAACCGATGTTGGCCGACCATAACTGATGCCAATTACTATGTAGTTGAAGATGACTAACATCGGTTGGCCTGACCAATGTCAGTTATTATGTAACTCAACAACCTCCACCATTTGCATAACAGTAAAGCTTTTAGGTCCACAACTTAACAATCTCCCTCTTGAAGATAAATAGCTGCACCTATACCTATACCTGTACATCTTCTAATTTATTTCTGGCTTGTATCCCTCTTCAAGTTTAATCTTGAAGACCAATAGAAGTTGAATGAAGATTCAACTTCTCCTTTGTTCCTAGCTTTGTTAACATTTCTGCAGGGTTATTATCCTTGCTAGCCACCGTGACTGCAACAACCTTCCATAACTCTGAAATCCAGCTAACCGCTATTCCACCAATAGTGAACACATATCTTATGGTGCTTCTCCTATCATATCCGAATCTACATACCCATGTAGAGAAGTGCTTGACCCTGCATAGCATATATACCTACTATTGGTCCCTCTCAGATATCTAAGAATCCATTGAACTTCTTTCCAGTGTTCCTTTCCTGGATTGGCCATAAACTTGTTGACAACTCCCACTACTTGGGTAATATCAGGTCTAATACATACCATGTACTTAACCTCATCATGTGATTTAGGACACTGTTCATAGCTCAGCGTGAACTATCCAACCATAGGTGTGCTAACCGATTTTGTATCCTACAAATTGAACCTCTCCACTACCTTATTCACATAATCCTCTTGAGACAAAATCATCTTGTGATTTTCCCTGTCTCTAGAAATACTCATGCCAAGGATTTTCGCTCCTCCTAAATCCTTCCTGGCACATGTCTAAGCTACTTTTACCTTTAGCTCAGTAATTCCCTGCATGTGTGACCCTGCAACAAGCATATACACTACATACAGTAACAGGATAATGTAGCTAATATTATCCAACCTGGTAAAATAAACACAATGGTCACATTGACATTGACTAAAGCCATGCTTTGTCATAAACCTATCAAACCTCAAATACCACTGTCCTAGAGCTTGCTCAAGACCATATAACCTAGCCTTTTGTCTCACCTATCCATTCTCTCCTTTCTTTAACCTATAAATCCATTCGTCTTTTAGTGCTTTCTTTCCAACTGGCAAATCTACCAAATCCCACATTTGGTTCTCTTCCAAGGAATCAATTTCCTCATTCATGCCATGCTCCCACTATTTCTTGGATTCTACCTGCATTGCCTCTTTAAAACTTCTTGGTTCACGACCATTAGTGTAGCAACAAGTAGTATAAAGAAGGGGAATAATGAATTTGAGGCTTACTTACCCTTTTAGTCCTCCTCATGGGCATTTGAGACTCTTTGATAGCTTATTGTCCATCCAAATTTCATTCTAATAGTGACCAATCTCGGTCATCTCTCAGCATACACCCGATCGATGTCAGTTCCATGTGACTGACCTGACTGACGTCAGTTCTTACCTAACTGACATCGGTTTCCACCTACCTGACATCACTAACTTTGGTCTCCACTGGACTGATGTCAGTTCCTACCTGATCAATGTCAGTTCTTACTTGACCAACATCGGTATCTGTGTTTTCCTACGAGTGATGATTTTTACCTGTGAGCTCATTTTGGATCATAACCTTGTCTAAATCAACATTGCCCTACTCAAAAATATTTAGCCTCTTGAGCTGATCTCTGTCCATCATCTTCTCCTTGAAAACCAAGGCTTTCTAGTTCTTAACATTTGACTTAAGAACATGCATTCCCTTCTCACTCATGTGACTAAGCCTACAGAGCCACATCTTTGCATCTACATCTAAAGTCGATAAAACAGAAGGAGAATTAGTAATACAAGTAGATAGATAAAGTGTACCAACTTTCTTACCTCTTGCTAAAACAAGTGCACCCTTGAAAACTTTCCAAGATTCTACTATGAGAGTTACTGTGCAAACCTCATCACCCAACTTTCCTATAGAAATCAAATTCTGCTTCAGGACTGGGACATGCATGACATCCTTCAACACCCATGTGTTGCCATTCTACAATTTTAGCTGCACTTCCCCTTTGCCAACCATTTGACAAGGCTCACCATCCCCTAAATAAACTTTTCCAAAGTCTCCATGGACATAATCATGGAAAACTTCTCTATTTGGGGTTGCATGGAAAGAGGCACCAGAATCTAAAACCCAAACTTCTACTTTATCCAAGGAACATATAAGAACATCTCGTGTAACAATACCTGCATCATTTGCTTCTTTATTTCCTTCATGTTGATATTCTACCAACAACAATCTTTCTTTACATGCCCTTTCTTTCCATAATTCCAGTAGGTTATACCTCCATTTCTAGATTTGGATCTCATATCTATCTTTGACCTTGATTTCCCTTGCTTACTCTTCTCTCTTTGCTTTCCCTTACTTTCAACACTTAAAGCATTACCTGATGTTTCCCCTGTGCTTTTCCTATGAATTTCTTCATTCAAGACTACACTAACAACATCATCAACTTTCAAGATAATTGAAGCAGATGTAGTATTACTAACTACCATTACCAAACTATCCCAACTTTTAGGTAAAGAGCATAAGATTAAGAGAGCCTTAATTTCATCATCAAAATCTATATTGACTAAAATTAACTAATTTACTAATCCATGGAAATCACTAAGATGACTATATACCGATCCACCTTCCTACATTTGCAAATTAAATAATTGCTTCATAAGAAATACCTTATTCGAAGCTGAGGGTTTTTCATATAAATTTGCCAAATATTCCATTAACTCTACCATTGTCTTTGCCTGTGATAAGTTGGAAATCACAGATGATGCCAGGCTCAGCCTTATAGCTCCAAGAGCCTTTCTATCAAGAACATTCCATTCTTCATCTTATATATCTATGGGCTTTCTTAAAACCCCACCTAATGGTAAGTACAAATCTTTCTGATACAGATAATCTTTTATCTGCATCCTCCATAATTGATAATTCTTGCCATTGAATTTCTCCATTCTTAGTGTACTTTCTTTTGCCATTGCTTTACTCCCACTCAATCAGAAACCCCTGAGAGTGACCTATAATCAACAAACACTAACCTACTCTGAACCAAGCTCTGATACCACTGGTTAGGATCTAGAACACAAAGCTCTGATACTAGCTATCATGATCCACTCCTTAGAGTACAATTGATTACTTGTGTATAAGCAACTAAACATGGAATTAAACCAAAAGTAATATGTAACTAGAATTCAAAAATAACACAGAGTATGAGATACGAGAAATAATACAATCTATATTAACACTCTTCCAAAAGGAAATACAATGAAGAAATCACACTCTTCCCACACCTCTTGAGCATACAGTAATTCTCCCCTAAGAGTTCTCTCTCTCAATCAATTACAACCAACTCAAACACAGAGTTGTTCCCTCCACCAGTCAGTGACAATCAACCCAATAGTTGTTGTTGCCTACTACCAGTCCACTAAGTAGATCTCCTTGATCTTGCACCCTTGTAGATCTAACTGATCTTACTTACCATGTAGATCTCCTTGATCTTGCTACCTGCAGATAAACTGATCTTACACCCCTTGAGACAACCAACCCAATTGTTGTTCTTGCCTTCAAGTTAAGGATCTAATCCTTCTTAGTCTTCATTACAATACAGCCCCATGGGTCTCTTAAATAGATCCCAAACCAAACAATAATTAGAAACACAAACCAAGACTAAAAGTAGTCTTTACATGCAAACTAGTTATTCTCCTAAAATTAGCAATTCTAATTCTGGAAATGCACAGGTGACCAACGTCGGTTCCTATCTAACCGATGCTGGCTGACCATAACCAATGCTAGTTATTGTGTAGCTAAAGATGACCGATGTCGGTTGGCCTGACCAATGTTGGTTACTCTGTAACTCAACAACCTCCACCATTTGCATAATAGTGAAGCTTTTAGCTCCACAACTTAACAAATTCTACTATAAGGTATTCTATATGTTGGTCTACTTTATCCTCATGCATTAAATATGACCATCCAAAGGTGGTTCAACCAACCCAACAGTGATTACCATCCATTAATACATGCTAAGACTAAATAAATTGTCAAATGTCAATCAAGGAATTTCACATGGATTAGTTAAGGTTTAGATAAGATATAGATTAAATATAGCATCACACATGATGCAACTATGCCTGATGTAGTCCTTTCTCCTTCATTGGCAATGGCTTATTCATGTACACTTATTGCACCTGTGAAATTTGATATCCTAATAGATGAAGCTTACAATCATAGCATGCTAGATCATTTACTTAAACCAACATAATTATCTTACCAAGAAATTCACAAGGTCATGAAGTGATATTCTTATAAAACATTAATGCATATGTAATTTTAATTAAAACATAAGGTAATAATTAAAACATTTCTAAACTATTATTTACCATGTGCATAATCCTCTTACCTTCACAGTCACCATAACCAAGGGAGTATAACCATTGGTTTAGCATAGTCACATTGTCTTCTTATGAGGGTCCTTACATTCTCTCCCATTGAAAAGGCCATCATCCTCAATGCTGGACTACTTTTTTCATCCAATAAGGTTTCCTAAATCTGATGGATTATTGGAACATCATACTAAATTACATATGTATCACCCTAGGTAGGCATTTTATTGTATCACTAAAGGACATTCTCAAATGTGGAATCCAACTACTACCTAAAACCAATCATAGTACTCTTCTATATTTCCAATATCCCTTGATTTCATTCATTTATCATTTGTAAGGATCTTTAAGAACATATGTGGGTCTGCCCCACACAAATATAATCTTTTGAGTCATATTTTTCTTTTCAAGGTTTATACAACTCTAGATTATCCATCTTTTGGTACCAATTCTCTCACTTTAGTCTTTACAGTAGTAGTCATAAATTTCAATTTTTTTAGGCTTCTTATTCACATATTTTTTTTGGAAATGGTCATGGGAGAGTTGAAAAACCTACATCATTTAGAACAAAGGAGGACTTCAAACTCTTCCATCATGACATCTAGGTAAGGGTTAAACAACCTTTCCCCATGCCCAACATAAAAGGACTTTGTCAAATTGCTATCAGGAAAATCATGGGAGATCAAACAACCTTCCACCATGTCCAACATAGGAGGAATTTGATACACTACCAACATGAATATTTTTTTCACAGACCAAGATTAATCAATGTCATAAAAACATATAACAATATGCACATAAGAATAAAATCACTTCATGTAAATAAGGGGGAACAACTTCTCCATTTCCCATAATTTTCCTTCAAGATTATTACTGGTATTTTAACGTGACAATAATTTCCTATAACCAACTCATAAGGATGCTTCAATCCTTGATTGTAATAATTTAAGATTCTTCTTAGCAAAATCTCTTTAATTCAAAGATGAAAGTGGTCCAATTTTAGACCCAAACTTTGATTTATTCAAGGCTATATTGCCACACTATATTTTACTAATTACCTTGAATGTTGGCTGAATTATGGTTAATTTCCAAAAGAGGATATTCATTATAATATAAATCATACTATAAAACACATTTTTATAAATCCATTAAGACTCATAATTTCTCTACTATAAGCATGAGATTTCAAGTGCTCCTTGAATATGTAATTTATTCTTAGAAAAAGACGATGATTTCCAATTACAACAAAATCATCCTAATAAAATAGGCATTAATCCTTAGTCATGCCATTATGAACTCATATATAATTATTATAAACATCACTATTGATTTAGCATAGCTAGTGTCATCTGAAACACAAAAGATGTTATGAATAAGAAAAGCATGGGGAAATACTTCCCATTACACCAATTCTTTTGTAGAAGAATATAAACATGGGACTGTGTCCCTTTTCATATACCATGCCATTCATGAAATATTTTAAGCAACCTAATGCCATGTTATTTTATTACATAGTCTCTCATATTGTCAATCCATCAGCTGAGAGAATAATATGCCCATCCATATGTATGAGGTTCTTTGGATCTGAACCTACCAACCAAGATATCATATGCAACTCAATATGTAGAAGGTTATCAAGAAATCAATCCACTAACCAATAGAATTATGTGATACTTAATATGCATAAATATCTTTAGACATTGATCCACTATTCAATATAATCATGTGCAAATTATTATATATGTGGCCCTTAGGACATCGATCCACTATCCAATAATCAATGTGCCAATCAATATGTATGTGGTCCTTCGGACATCGATCCACTAACCAAGAATCAATGTGTGAACCAATATGTATGTGTCCCTCAGGACATTAGTCCATCAACCAAGAATGAATGTGCCAATCAACATATATGTGGCCCTCACAACACCGGTCTACTAGCCAATAAAGTCAATGCACATATAGCCCTAGGCATGTCAAGGCACAAAGAGTAAGAGATAGTTGATGAGTAGATAGCCCCAAGCATGTCAAAACATAAAGAGTAAGAGATAGTAGATGCATAAATGGGCTTAGGCATGTCAAATCATAGAGAATAAGATATATTCAATACATTATGGGCCCTTAGGACATCTATCCACTAGCCATTCTAATGTATAAATTGAAAGAGACACCTCGGTGCTCTTTAAACACCTAGGTGTCTAAGACCACCATGTCTAGTGGGTGAGAAAGGATGGAATCTTGGACATGTGTGATAGGTCCCCACCATAACCCACTTATCTATCATTTTCAAGCTACTTATTCTCCCCTATATTCACCCAAAGTGATAGTTATGCATATACTAACACATGAAATTAGCACAAGTAAACTTCATAATCACTTGAAGAAACAACAATTGATCATGTAAGTTCAAAATCAATAAAATGAGACCAATTAGTCTTAATAATGAAATAAAATTAAAATTTATCAATGAATTTCATAATCAGCCTTTAGCTTGAAACATTCAAAGTCAAGAAGAAAATAATGTTGGTTTTCAAACAATATAAACAAAAGCTTAGACAACTTAAAATATGTTCAACAAGAAAATTTAGTAAAAATCAGATCATAATATGATCACTATGTGTCTCTACAAACCACTCAGGTGGAAAAGGAATATTGTAAGAGTGCATTGGTGATCCACTAGCCAACTAGAGAATCAAACTACATCACAGCTTAAGGGATATGTTCCACCATCCATTACTAATAAAATTTCTTATTAAGCCAATTACCACTTTATCATGTTAAATTATTTTTTGTTCTATTATGAGTAATAACAAGTAGAGGGGCACTAAACCACTCCCACTACATAAAATGATACTATCAATTTCAATAATAATATGTAAGAGGGAATTACGCCACTACCACTACACAAAATGATACAGTCAAGTAATTGGTACCTTGTACCTCATTAGAGGGCATACTTATAGATATTCAGTATTCACCACCTACCAAGGTGTGATTTGGCATTGCAATCAAGGTTAACCAACATTTTCATGAGAATTTAGATATAATGTTGCCTATAATTAGGTACCACCTATATGTGTAGACATAATCTTTATGTCAAGAGAGATGTAGGGCTATCCTTTCAAGAGAAGTGCACCTCCACAACCACCACGTATGATTCATGTTGACACACAATGCTATATAAGTGCCCAAGGTAATTATTAGTTCAAGCTATCAAAATTGATATGTTCTCATTATGAGAAAATTTAGTAATATTAGATTTATTCATTCTTTGATTAATTTACCATCATAATATCAAGAATGTGTAAATTTTCCTTAATCCATTCTAGATGCTTCATAGCCAAGAAGATACCTTCATAACCATTTGGCATGCTCCCATAAACAACATCATAAGTTAGATATGCTCATATATGCACAACAAGGCAATAATAAACCTAAATTTTATTCAAATATATCATGCTATTTTTATGAAAGAATAATTTTGTAGAGACATAACTACCCTAATTAGTTCCCTAGAGATTCATCTTACCTTTCAATTCAAAATGCAAGATTATCACTCAACTATTTAGCATAAGCAATATTATATTTATTTATAGAACAAGACATAACCTTACTATTACATCTTTACTACTCCATGATTCTTTTAGTGGTTCCAATACTCTAATAGTAAGAATCACTTCTTGTAACATTCCTATAATCAAGTCATACATAATCAATGTATCTAAGGAATTCATAATTTCACAAAAGAGGTCATAAAACCTTTTCATAATGATAAGTTCAATTAACAACATTTGAGCATTAGTTCAAGCATTAAAATCCAACTTCCTTTAAATTTACAGTCCATTATTTACATGTTCTCACCATAATATAATTTCATCTATCAAGTTTAACACTATAAATTCACACACACACAGATATTG
>JARHVA010001856.1:472500-517500 GCA_037957365.1 Torreya grandis
TTTTAATAGAATGCCCATTGGTTTAATGAACATCAGTGCCACCTTTTGGAGGGATATGTATGTAGCTTTTGATGATCTAATTGGCATCATTATTCAAGTCTATCTTTATGATCTTACCATGCATTCAAAAAATAGATATAATCATATTAATCATCTGCTTGATATTCTCACTATATGTTAAAAAATTGGTATTTCTCTAAAACCCAAGAAACTAGTTTTTGAGGTTACCAAATAAAAATTATTAGGTCGTGTTATTTAAAAATATGAAATTTAAATTAATCTTGAACACATAAAATCTATCAAGGATTTACCATCTCCTAAACACTAATATTTTCTTAGATCTTTTTTTGGTAAAATTAATTTTTTATATAAGTTTATTTCAGATTTTGTTGATAAATATATTCCCTTACAAATTTTACTATATAAAAATTAGACTTACTTATGGGATGCAAGTTCAAATTCAACATTTAGTGAAATTAAAAAATTCCATTTCAATTGCTCATATACTTTTTAAACTTGAATTAAACAAGCCATTCATCCTTTATGTCAATGCAACTGAAGAATCTATATGTGTTGTTATCACTCAACTTGATCATGATCATAAGTAAATACCTAATTGCTACATGAATCAAGTTCTGAAACACATTGAAACCAGGTACCCTTTGATTAATTTTTTTATCTCATTAATTTCATATATTTATTGATGGGAAATAAGTTTTTTTTTCATTCAAACATACCTATTTTGTCTTATGTTTAGCAACCAACCATTCAGAGTAGATTAGAAAAGTGGATTTTAAAAATTCAATAATTTGATCTTGAATGTGAAACTTCAAAAACTATCAAACTAAATGAGTTAGATAAACATTTAGCTACAAATACTAATTTCAGCATAAATGTCTTCGTTATTTTAGTAGATTATAATCTTCATGTTAGACCTCATTTCCAAACCATGAAAGTTGTTCATCTTTCAAAAACGTTGAACATAAGACTTGAGATGCATGACTAGGATTATTTGTTTTCACAAGATAATTGGTATCATGACCTCGTCTATTATTTTTAGAACCAAACCTATCTTGATACATTAGATAAATGACAAATATGATCACTTAGGTTTCATGCCTTAAAATATGTTTTGTTAGAAAAAAAATATTCTATAGAAATAGGATGGTGTATTATTATGTTTCTTAACCCATGAATAAAATCAAAACATTATTACGAATTTTCATGAAGGTAGTTATGGTGGACGATATGAAGTGAAAACTAATGCATATAAAATCTTGTATGTAGGATATTATTGGCCTACATGTTTCAATATTCATAGAAGTTAGTAAGGTCATGTATGCCATGTCAAATTTTTACTGGTAGAGATAGACTACTAGTTATACCTTTGAACCCTGTCATATCTGAGAAACCTTTCAACAAGTGAGGTATTAATTTTATTTCTTATATCCATCCTCTATATTTAGCTAGTCATAGATACATTTTAATTATTATTGATTACTTTACTAAATGGCCTTAATTTGTAAAATTAATAAGTTCCATTACTATTGAATTAATTTTATTTTTTGAAAATCATTTTTTTAAGATTTGGTGTTCCTTATGAGATAATATTTGATAATGGTCCTCATTTCATTTCTAATGAATACTGAGAGTTCCTAGGATATTATTCAATAATTTTAATAATAAGCTTGAAAGAATATTGATGAAATAATAATAAAATTGAATTTCATGATTCTTGTTGAAAGAGAGAAAACATTACAATATAAAAGAGAAAATGGTTGTTCACTTCACATTCCTAATATGACACTTCACATTCCTATGAGAAACAAAAAATAACTTATAAAAATATAAAAAAGTTACCTAATGAGACAAAATACATCTATGAATAAATAAAAATTATCTACAATATTGTTACACCCCCTAATCTACAAAGGTCATTGTCAGACCAAGCATTCCTTTGCACTTTTCAATTTTTTTCTCATCCAAGCACTTTTATTAGGATGTTTTTTGGTTGTTCTGTTGTATGGAAATATTGTATGGTTATTCCATTGTAACTTGACACTATCATCATAATGTTGGTTTGGATGTCTGCTAGTTGTTCTGCAAGTTCATTCAAATAGTATTGAATCAAATGAAATTTAGTGTTGATATGCTTGGTTCAATCATGAAAAACTAAATTCTTTAGCATCTAGATTACATAAGTTTTGTCAACCATGAGAGGTGTTGAAAAAACCTGTTGATCCTACAAATCTAAAAGAACCCTTCTAAGCTACAAGATATTTCTAGGTACCTCTAAAGTGGCCATATACTCTAGTTATGCTAAATAAATTATTGGTACTAATTTATTTTTGTTCCAGCTACTAATTTGTGTTCACAAATTCATCAAAAACCCCATAGTGGGCATCCCATATTCATGATCAACAACATATTTAGAATAAAAATATCCAGCCAATTTTAAATCGCATGCCCTAGAGTATTTGAGCCCAAAATTTTGTTTTCCTTTGATGTATCTAAGGATTATTTTTGATACTACCCAATGACTATCTCTACTTTGTTGCATGAATCTTGAAAGAACACCAACATTAAAGCATATATATGATCTAGTTGTGGTCTCATAAATTAGACTTCTAATGAGTTTTATGTATTTAGTGGCATTGACTAAATTTGTCATATCTTCTAATGTCAATTTGAGATTTTATTCCATGGACATGTTGAGAGGCTTACAATATTTCATTCTGAACTTGCTCAAAATGTCACCAATGTACTTCTACTAAGTGATGAAGAAATACTTGGTTTTTGAGTTACCTCAATACCCAAATAGTAATGAAGATAACTCAAATCAATGATTTCAAATATTTTAGTCAAAACTAATTTAAAATTTAGAGTGTACCATTCATTGTTCCATATGATAAGTAAATCATCAACAAACACCACCATAAATACAATTGTTTGTTAACTATTTTGACAAAGAAAATTGCATCTTAAAACTCAAAACATTTTAAGTTCATATTCATGAGGTGCTTAACTAGTTTTTCATACCATGCTCGAGGCGCTTGTTTTAAACCATACAACTATTTTTTTAGTTTTCACATGTTGTGCTCTTGTCCATTTACTATAAAACCTTCATTTTGTATCATGTACAAAGTTTTCTTGATGTCACCATTTAAAAATATATTTTTATCATCGATTATGTGAAATTTCCATTTGTTGTGATCTTCTAGAGCCAACATGGTTCGAATGATAGTCTATTTTATTGTGGGTGCAAAGATTTCATTGTAGTCAATTCCTTATTTTTTAGCATACCCTTTTGTGACAAGCCTTGCTTTGTGCTTGTCAAGTGAGCCATCAGCCTTGTTTTTTTTTATAGACCCACTTGTATCCAATAGGTTTACATCCATATAGAGGATCAACCAATTTCTAAATCCCAATTTTTACCAATGTTTTGTACTCATATTTCATTGTTTTCTCCAAGATTCAAACTTCTTAGCTTGTTTGAAAGATGTTGGTTCTGAATCAAATGCAACATTTAATTACTCTTCTAGAGAATCATTCAAGGTAATATTTTCAATCTTATCTGGAATTTATTTAATGGAATTCTTTGATTATGATGCAATTACATGTGCACATCTAGTGCCTATTTTTCCAACTTCATCAGGTTTCACATATTGTAATGTTTGAGTAGCCCACGTAGGCATCTATTTCTATATTTTAGGTGTTTTAAGTTCATCCTTTGAAGTTCCATCACTTTCTACCCTATTTTATGGTGGTCCCTATTCATTATCTGATAAAGTTTCACTCTCTTTTAGAATGAGTTTCAATATCATGTATAGGAGATAATATAGAATCAAAGGATTCCCAAATGTGTATCCCCCACTCATTTTTTAAAACATATAAATTCTTCTCTATACACATCAAAATCTACATACTTTTCAATTCAACTTAGATATTTATCAATATGATCTTTGTCCTTTTACAGTCTTAAAAAATACAACTTCTCTTATGACAAAAAACTTATTCTCTTTCTCATCATATAGCTTGAATTCCTTGGAGGATTCAAAAAATTCTAAGTGGATGCATTTTTGACTCTGGTGATCTAACTTAGTAATCTTATCCTTTGGAATCAATGTGTAATAAGTTCATCTCAAATTTTAAATATGTCACGCTGAAGGAATGTGACCACACCACATCTCATATAGAGTTTCAGATTCAAGATTTGTTGATGGTGATATGTTGGGAAGGTATATTTTTGTTTTATTTTATTTAGCCTAAAAGTGCATATTTACCCCTTTATAGTAAAGCATAATATGAACCATTATTAACCATATTCATCACAATGTTGTTCATCCTTTATAAAACTCCATTTTGTTGAGGAATGTGAGGAACTATGAGATGGTGTTTGATCTTATTTTTCTCAAGATAGGATTAAAAATTATTTGAAGTGTATTCACCACCATTATCTATCCTAAGTGTTTTGATATAGGTTTGAGATTAATTCTCAATCATGGTTTTGAAACTTTTGGAAAGTCTCGAAGGCTTATGATGTTTCCTTCACAAAGTATATCCAACTCATCTTGCAGTAGTGATCAATGAACAACATGTACTTATGACCACCAATGGAGAGGATTGGAAGAGAACATAAGTCTAAGTGAACCAATTATAATTTTTTGTCAACTTTCCACTTTGACTTCAAAAATGATTCTCTTGCATGTTTAGCCAATATGCGTGCTTCACACTTTTCATCTAATTTTATAGCAAATGTAAGCATGTCAACAACACCATTATTTTGAAATACATGAATGTTTTTATAGTGAGTCTATCTAAATCTAGCATTCCAAAATATATTTTGAGACATTCCATATTCAATGATATGAGCATAATTCCTAGAATTCAATGGCTCACCCTTGAGTTTGAGTAGTTTCTCTTCCTCATATCTAGTCAAGACAACTACATTATCATTTTTTGTATTGATTGTGACATCACCATTATCCAATAGAATAGAATGGCCTTGTTGCCTTATAATCACTAGGGACAACAAGTTTCATATTAACTGAGGAAGGTAGAGAACATTTTGGATTTTTAAATATATAATCTCTTGACACTTGAGTCATATTGTACATCTTCATTGTGGTTGTAAACTTGATCTATTTTCAAGATATACTAAACCATAACTTTCTTCACTAAACTCCTCAAATAATTATTTTTAGAAAGTCACATGTAGATTGGCACCAATATTAATAACCTAAGCATCGAACCATGAATAACTTATTGAGACACTATTTGATTCATCATATATACTAAAAAACACACATTCATTGGTGAATTGGGTAGAGTTTGACTCTTTTGTTTAAATGCTTCAATTTTATCCCATGGAATTATGCATTCATGAGTCCCATGGATTCCTTTTTTATCACACCATTCATAGTATAGGTTTTATTTATAATTCTATTTTTGACCACCTTGATTTTCATTTTTACACCTTTTCCCTTATACTTCTTATTGTAATTTGTATCGCCCTCATTTTTAGAAGATGTGACCTTGTTGGGTGTTTTGGAATAATTTTCTTTTGCATAGCACACACTTTCTCCTATTGTGGACTCAATTTTCATTTCAAAGTACTTTTCTCTTTATACCATATTTTCAACCAATTATCAAATGTCGGAGTCTCTAATTGAATACTTGCTTGTAGAGACTCTAAATAGGTTAAATAGTTGAGAAGAAGGGATTTTATGAATGTGGTCATATAGATGTCAATTTTGACACCTATGGCATCTACATCATGCTTAATGGCACATATAGCTGAAGCTAATCTCATTACATCACTATCTTTCAACTCAGGCTAAACAACTTCAACTACAACTTAATTAATTCTAACTCTGAGTGGGAATCATATAGCTCCATCTATTTATGAAATGCTTTCCATGGAATATTTCACCCTTGAATATGATAAAAACATATTCATTAACTAAGGCCCTCACCAAGGCCAATGCTTTATTATTTTTCTCCTTAGATGTGTGAATATCCTTTGCATTTCTTATTGGTTCAACTAGTTGTTTCTCCCCATCGCAAATATTAAACCATGGATCATTGAAGATGAGTATGTTCACTTATTGATACCATTCTAACTAGTTGTCTTTACTAGTTAATGTTTCACTAATGATAGATTTGATTAAATGCATTATTTGAGATTTTATTTTGGATTTTAGAGTTTTGAGTATTTGTTAACCCCAAATTGGCTCCTTATCACTCCAAAGTGATCCCATTTTCTATATACCACTAGACCCAAATACCAAACCTCTATATATACTTGCCCTTCTTATATACTCATTGGTACATGGAAGAAGTTATCCCTATCTATATACTCAGTAGTATGTGAAATAAGATATAAGGTACATGACAGTAAAGTGGTACATGGTACTAGGTGACACATGAAAATGATTTTATCTATCATTAGCACCAGCTTAACAAGAAAACCTCATACATCAATATACTTTATTTTTATTGCTATATGGATATGTGCCTATCGATAGGGATAAATGGGTAAAAGAGTAGCTCTCCTTAATTCTCCTTATATTTAAAAGTTTTGGTTGTTATTTTTAAAATTTGCTTAGAGTAGCTTGTTCAAGATAATTTCAATAAAAAATTTCTCCAAATTTAAATGCTTTCAAATTTTCAAATTTAAATGCTTTTCCAAATTTGAAAATGAGCACTTAAAAGAAAATTAATATTATGATTTTTAAATGAAAAATCTTAAAATACCTCTCATTCCTCCATTTGTATTATATGGGAAAATTCCAATATTAGAATTGAAATGTACAACCTTCATATATATATATATATATATATATATATATATATATATATATATATATATATATATATATATATATATATATATATATATATATATATATGTGTGTTTGACCTCACCAAATAGAAACTTCCATGAATCTTTATGTAATATTAAAATAATGTGTTTATCTCCTCTAATGAGATGATGATACCATGGACCACAATCATAAATGGATTATATGTAGTCAAGACAGTCGATTTGAATGACATGTAGACCATGATAATTGAAATGTAGGTATAAGATAGAAAATTTTAGATCTCAAAGACTCCCACACAAATTCAAAAAATTATAATTCTATTCCATACCTTTCAAATATCTCCATGCCACTCATTATCTACTACTAAAACACATTTATATGTAGTTTGACATGGCTAAGAATATCTTATTATTGGTCGAATGTATTTATCATGTTTGAGTGTAGTCCAATACATCAAAAATATAGTTGTACATTGTCAAAGACACATCCTCTAATTAATTTGATATTATGTTACCTATAGATAGTTTAATCTAGGTCCAAAAAGGAAATGCCACATGGTACATAGTCCTATCAAGTGAAGAATTATTATCAAATAGATATATGCAGATCTATACAACTAAAAATGAGGAGAAATAATGAAAAATAAATAGCTAATTACAATTCTAGGATCTGATACCAATGATATGCTACAAATAATATTGACAAAATGATAATGAAATTATATTTCATGATTCAAGTTGAAAGAGAGAAAAGATTACAATGTAAAATTTAAAATGGTTTTTGACTTCACATTCCCAATGTGACACTTCATATTCCTACAAGAATGGAAAAGCAACTTATTGAAAAAGATAAAAGCTACTGAATGAAACAAAAGACACCTAAAAATAAATAATAATTATCTATAATATTGTTACATTCAAATAATTCTTAAAAATATTATCCTCAAGGGAATGGATAGGTCAAATCTACTAACAAAAAAATAATTCAATTATGAAAAAACTAATTTCTGAAAACAAAATAAATTGGCACATTTATATTTTCTAAGCTTTATAGGTTGACTTTACAATGGTGAATTCTGAAACAAGTAATTTTCCAACTATGTTAGCATATGGTTTTGAATCTATTTTTCCTATTGAACTACAACTTACTTTAGCTAGAGTTTCCCATAAATATCTAACAAAGAATAATAATGTTGTAGAACATAGAGTTAATGACTGCTTATCCCTTGATGAAATTAAGACAACTACTTTGCAAAAATTATAAAGACCCAAAAAGAAACATAAGAAATTTTTTGATAAGAAAGTTTCAAAAAATACTTGTAAGGTAGGTGAATTAGTGTTATATTAGGATAAATACAATGAATAACTATGGATACATCATAAATTTTATTCATTTTGGCTTGGTCTATACAAAATAGCTATTTTTTAGTAAAAATGCATTTTATTTATAAGATCTTGATGTCAATTGGTTACATTATTTAGTTAATGGTCATAATTTAAATTTTTTATTCAATTAGTTGTCTTTTCTCTATTTTTTTCTTTTATTTTTTATTTTACTCTCTTTTGGTTTTATTTTTATGTTGTTCTTTGTTTAGTTTTGGTGTGAGTTTGGCTATCTTGTTGGAATACACAATACATTCATCATCATGAATGAGAATACAAAAGTTTCTAAAATATTACTATAAGTATTTCTTTATCAAATATTTGAATAGTTTGTTAAAATGTTGATAAATATTTTGTAAAGAAACAAGTACAAAGATTATGTTAATATAAACATTACTACTTTCATAATTGATATTCTAGGCTTGTGCATTGATTTTCACCTAGCCCAAACTTCCCTATTTTAATATTTTATATTCTTCATGCCATGCTAGGTGAACAACTCATCCCTTAATTGTAAAATATTTGAAGGGGTTCATGTATAGTTGATTAGAAAATTATTCACCAAGATCACACTTCTAAGTCTTTGAAATATGTAATTATAATTATAATCCATTTTCACCAATGAAACTAGATATCAAGGTCACCAGTGTTATAGAAAAATTTATTATCTCATTTTAAAACTTAAATTATCTAATTATCTCACATGATGGCCTAATCCATGAAACATAAAATTTCTTGGTAGGGGTCAAATTATTTTCATTCACTTAACAATTTTTTCTATGCATATGATTTAATATGACATAATATTGTGTTGATTGATTTGAGCATTCATAACATTTTAATAGAATTATACATAGCCTATTTTTTATCAAATTATCACAAAAAGACATATTTTTGTATTTAGAGATTGTAATGATGTTTTGTAACTATCATAAACTTATGAATATATATGGAGTTTGATTTCAATAATATTGACATATCTTGTCCACAAATGTGTTTGTGCATGGAGCAACTTTCATGGATTGATAATGTACTTGAATTTGTGACTTAATATTTCATTTTGTGACTTATAATGTCATTAACATGAATGGAACTTCACAGTATAATACACAGGTTTACAATATTTGTGATTTTTATTAGTGTTAACTTCTAAGGGAGATTTGAATGGTTTGAATTCATTTAGCATTTGGTAATATTGGTAACACTTTCTCATATAGTTTTTGTTTGTGTTACCTAAGTCTTGGTTAAAACATTATCATTGACTCTAACATTACCATTGGTTCACATTGGCATTGAAGGTCATTTTTGGCATAATAATTGATCAAGTACCTAGATATTTAGATATTTTCATTTAAATATATACACAAGGTGTTTGAATTTAAAACTAGGATGTTAAGGGATTTATTTTAATACATTGTGATCTTTGTATTAATGTTTTCCCCTAAGTTGTTTTAAGTTATTGGTCAAAATGTGGTGGAAAACTTGGTAATTTATTTGTCATATTACTAATTCATATTATTAAATGGTTTGGAGATGGTCATAGTTCACTTTTAGGTAGTTCATTTTGGTAGATTCCATCATTCACTAGTCTAGTGGATACATTGCCATAATTCCATTGATGATTCATCTTGGAAACTAATCCACCATAAATATTCTCATTTTCACCATTCATGCATCATTCAGTCAATCTCTCTATAGAATTCATAATCTATTAATTTGGTTTTAGATGGTGAAGTAAAGAGATTTTAATTTAGAATTCTCTCATTTTAAGCACTCATTTTTTGGCAGGTATTTAAAAAAATGGTTCATTTGTTTTTTATGAGAAAGGTGCATTTTTAGTAAGGAAAACCATTATGGGTCTACATTCACTATTTTTATTGCATGAAATATTCTTTCTCTACATATACCATTGTTTTTGGTCAAAGGTTAACAAGATTAGTTAAATGCAAGTTGATGTGAATCTTTTGTTCATTTGAGGAAAAGCTAATACTTCAAATAGTTTTCTTGGCATGAAAACATTTTTTATGATCTACAAAATAATTGGAGTTTGGTTAATCATTTTGCATGAAAAATGGAAATATTTGGTTTTGAAAATAAAGTTAGTTATCTTTTACAAGCATTCCTTTTCTTTCTTGTGATTGATTTCCTTTGAAATATTATTTCAAATTTTATGGATAAACTACTATTATTGTCATTGTGTATATATGGGAGATCATTTTTAAAATTTATATAGTCTTATGAATATTCTAAGTCTCATTTGAATCCATACATATAAATATGTTATGTTTTTTAGTTTTCACACAAATCCATGTATATTTTTATTGTAATTAATGTGCACTCAAGGTTTGTTGTCATCATTTTACAATTGTGTTTTCATATAAACAGATTTTTTTATCCTTGCTATTGAGATATTTTTCAGTCTATGTGTGTTATAAATCTTGTTAATGGTGAATAATTCATATGTATGCATATATAAATTCTTTGAGACTTGCAATTGGTTTTGTGCATGAAATAAAATTTTGGACTTTTTGTTCATGTACCTTTACTTATCAAATCCTTATATGTAATTCATATTTTCCAATACTCAAATGTGAAAAGTTAAACATTTTTGAAGATCTTGTTTTCAAAACCCTCAATTTCATGCAAATTCATAGTGATTTAGAGTTTGAAATAGAATATAAGGTTATTCTGTTAAAAACTAGCTTGCATATAAAATTTTAATTTTACATATAGATGTTTAAAGAGATGTTTTGAAGCATTGGTCCATTGGCACTTTGGCACTTTGCATACATTAGATTGAAAATACATTACAATTTTTTGAAAAATGGTTACTTTGGGGTATTTGGTTGGTTTGATTTTACATATAATATATGGTAGTATTATGTAAGCTTGTTCTAGTGTGTATTGTAGTGTTGAGAAAAATTTTAGGGTTTATTGTGATGTTTTAAGCTATGATTTCTTGGTCATCTCTCTACATGAATTTTGATGGATATTTAGGTGAACTCAATAGTGAATATTTATTTTTATTTCTTGAATAAACTATGAAGTAATTTTAAGAATCAATAAAAGTTTATTCCTTTAAGGTAGCATTTTTATTCTATGAGCATGAATATTTGCCTTGAAGCTCTCTGCAATGAGTTGGTAAATGATAGTTTAAACAAATAATGATAATATTGGTGCACTTTAAATACTTGAATATTGAAATTAATGACAAGAATGATTTTGTTGAAACTACTAAATTTTGTTCTCAATTGATATAATGTTGTGGGTTAAGTTGTTCGATTGTAAAATGGTTACATATATTATTCTTTTGAAATCTAGAAATTTGTTTGATGAGAGTTGAGCAGTGCAATAGTCTTCTTTAAATTTTTGTAGTCAGGGTTTGTTTGATTGATTTGAAACTTGAAAATTGTGTCGATTTGGCATTATTCTTAAAGGTGTCTTGGTATTAAATATAACTTCTCTTTACTAGTTTGAATAAATGATGTGGAAATATAATGGATAAAGATAGTTGATAAATTGATTCTTGGATAAATATGTAACAATGGTTTTATTTGAGATGATTTTTGTGGATTAATTTGACCCCATGAAATAATATTGGAAAAGGGATATTATATGAGTCCTTTTAAATTTTGAAACATGTCAGGATAAACTCTAGATTATTAGGATTATGATAGAAATGTGTGGGGAATAAGTAGTGCACAATAAGGTGGTGGCACTCATTCATAGAGTAGTCATCATGAAATACCTTTTTAGGGCCATAGGGTTTCCAATGCCTTATCTTTGCATTTTAACCATGGAACTCATTTTTTATCCACTTTGATGTGAATAAACCTAATTTTTGGAACTTATTGGATAATATACCTTCTTAATATTTATGAAGTAATTTTTTCATAGAGTTCTGAGATGAGAAACTTGGTGATGTCATCCATTTGGATGAGGTGTATTAAGTGAATATTCTAAACACATGCACACATCTATTGAATTCATACCTAACTTGAAACCCTTTTTTAATGATGATAAATCTTATCATAAGCATAATCATAATCTCATTAAACTAAAACTACCTCTATAAATTGTTCCTAGACCTACTACACTTCTGATAATCCTATATCTTGAAGAAAGTAAACATGTTGGTGGCCCTATGTCCCAACCCATGATGGTCCATGTTCTAAAAAATTCAAAATTGAGATAGATGATGATTATGGAAGTATGAAATTGGTTGAATTACTTTTTGTAGCATTGGAGTACATTGAGTACCAAATAGATAAGGGATCTCAATTGATTAATGTAGTTTTTAGAGTGATTATTATTCAAGTAGCTGTCATATGGTGATTTTATTTTATTTGTCTTAATTATTTATATTAATTTTATTGAGATACCTTATATAGTATTGTTCATTGATACTTTTAGTTTTGAACTCATTTCATGATGTATTTTATTACTCTTAGACAATTGCACTTTTGAAACAATTTATCAGTTTTGATAGCATGGTTATTTGTTTAGATGATTTTGATGATCATGCTCATATTTGACAATGATTATTCAATGTGTTCATACATTGGTATTTTCTTGGATAGTTCACTTGCTTGACATTTGATCATGTGATGTATATTTAGAAATTTTTATGTTACTTATGGATTATGATGGTACATATTGTTTAGATCATTATACATAAGTATTTGTTGATCATTTTATTCATATGAAAATGTAAATAATTATTTAGTGATGTTGACAAGTAATAAGGGTCCCCACTATTAGAGAATATTAAGTTAGTTTATATTATTTTAATTCAATTTTCTAAATTTATAAAACATAAATTTAAGTTATAAGCTTTATAACTTATAAAGCAATTAATAATAAATTAATTGACTTTTAAATTTAATTAACTTTACAACCATAACTAACTAAAGGTTAGTTACAACTTCAAAACATAACCATCTCCAATGAAGCTAATTTATGAGGTGATTGAAGACACATAAAAATAGAAGAAAATGCACAAGTATTAAGAGCTCTTCAATTTTTAAGCTTCCATATTTTTATTTTTTCATGCAAACATCTTTAAGACTGAATAATCACTTGTAGATAGACCAAGCAATATATTCTCTAACAGTGAAGTAATTTGTTTGAATAACATAGGTATATCCAAGTTTATTGATTTGATTATAACTAATTATCTAAATATTATCAAGTATTAATGTCTTTAATGGCTACATATATGAAATCATATGTGCATAACTCTATGTAATTAGCTCAAATAATGATGAAAACATAACATTTTATGATAGATTGTTAGACTATCAATTGTATAGTGATATTTTGTTGAGATATATGTTTGTATCAATCTTATCTCTAAGTTTTATCAATAAAATTAATTTTTCATACTCCTAAGTTAATTCTTATACAAATTCTTGCACTCTTTATTTTACTTAGTTATTCATCTTAGTTTATTTTGTTTTACATTTTTAGGTAGTTTGTTTTACTTTCTTAGTTGATTAAGATTATTTTTATAATTTAGATTAACTTCTTAGATTAGTTTGATATTTCATCTATTAGTTTTGTTTTCATTTACATTAGTTTGTATCTTAGTTTTTTAATTTCTCTAGTCTTTAAGTTATTTTTGTTTATAGGTTCAAGTTGTTATTTATCTTTAGTTCCATATTTCTTCATTTTTTATTTGATTTAAGTTATTTTCTTAATTAATTACTTATTTGATCTATTATTTCTATTTAGTTTCTTAGATTCATTTGGTTAATATTTTAGTCTTAGATATTTTTCAACTTAGTTCTTAGATTAATTGGAGATTTACTTATTAGTAATTATTTGACTTATAGTTTATTGTTGTTAGACTAACGTTGGTATTTATTACATTTTCCTTATTTTATTTTCATTTTCATTTATTTAGGTTGGCTACATTATTTCTCTTTTAGATTATTTTAGTATTTTTATGGCATTAAAATAGATACATTACATAATTATAACAGATCAGAGATTTTTCATTCAAGAGACTACCTCTCTCATAAACTTTACTAAGTTGGATAGGTTAGGCTATATATATTTAATCTAATTCTAAGATTTATATATTGAAAGAAGTAAATTGATTTCTAAATATAATGGTATTTAATTTATTATGTATTAATTTGAATTATTCCCAAAATTATTAAAAACCATCTACACATCTTAGGATCAATATTTTTTCCTTAGATCCCCTACGATTAGACTAGTGTGATTCCATCTAGAACTTCATGATGGGTGAAAGGGTTGATTTATTGATGTGACATTTTTTACCATCAACAAAAGGGTTGATCTTACATATTGATAAAAGCCTTAAAGGAATGTTTAATAAGACTATTGTATTTGGGTGAAAGTTATGTGCTTTACGATGTGTCAATAATTAGCAATGTCAAGTACATGTGACCATATTTATGTGTTTGCATTCCACCCCCCCCCCCAAACTTTATTCTATTAATGAAATTTATAGATTAATTTAAAAATAATTAGTCAAGTGCCAAATGTATATAACACATTTTTATCTTTTAGAGGATATTTTAATTATGTAATGTACTTAAATTTAGCAAACCCTATAATAGTAGATGAAGTAGCCATTTGTCTACTTAAATTTTTCTTAAAGTTGAACTTTAAAATAAAATAAAAAATTAAAAGAGATAAAGGAATGAGTACACTTTTATGTAGGTGAAACAAAATTAACCTATAGCCTATAACTAATTATGGATAACTATGCCCCCTTGTTGAGGAATTTCAATAATTTGAATCAATGGCAAATTAAGCTTGATCAGATCTAAATTTTGAATAATTAATCAATTTATTGAGTTGGAAAAATACATATGAAAACTCTCATTAGTACATAGTAATACTCATCATACTAATCCTAAAAGGTGGAACCACAATGGGTTTGCTAGAATTGATCCAAGGCCATTGAGTGTTACTAGACTTGAATTTACATCACCCATAATAGAAGATAAAACTACTTAATGGGTTTGTTATAAGTAATGAGAAGGTCATTCACTAGACTCAAATGTACATTACTTGTAAAAATTAAATCACACCAATGTAGATGAATCTAGATTATATTTGAATGATCGAAAGAGAATAAATAATATTCATGCCCCCATCATGACTACATTACTCATATATTTTCTTTGAAATTGTAACTTTGAAATATGAAACATGTGCATGAATAAGTGTCATGCCTGTTTTAACTTTGAAATTGTAACTTTAAATTAGTATTAACATGAATAATGATTAGTTTTCCTGAAACTTCTATCAAGTTATATAGAAATTCATGCACCTATATGC
Organism: Torreya grandis; assembly: GCA_037957365.1. Lineage (NCBI taxonomy): Eukaryota > Viridiplantae > Streptophyta > Pinopsida > Cupressales > Taxaceae > Torreya > Torreya grandis. Next base: position 488,027 of record JARHVA010001856.1, read on the forward strand.
TCAATTTTAACTATAATTTAAACAATTATCTTGTAACTATTTTGCATATGTCTATGCATATGCATTCAAATCTATGTGATTATGTAATTTAATTTTTTTAGAGATGAGTGCATATACATGTCATATGCCCCCATAACCTATATCAATGTGCCAATATATGTCATGTGTTTGATTTCTATATTACTTTGAATTGTTTAGAAGCATGTACTCTATTATAAAATTTTATTTTGCATTACTTTGGATCTTTGAAAACCCATAATCTTTATTTTTTACCTTTGAACTATGTCATAAATCTATTTTATGTCTGTTCATGGAGGCTTGGATCTTTAAGACAAGTCCACTATGATTCCCCCTTTCTGATATTAGGGATGTACCCTACATGTCACTCATCTCAAAATAATTGTTAAATGTATCATGTGATAACTATGAAATCATGTAGTATTATGTCAACATGTGGAGAGTATGTCATTATAATTATGTAATTATCTTATAAGCATTTATATAAAAAATTAATGTGAGGAATAAAAGTGTCATATATATATATAACAATGAAGCATTAGTAAAGTAACCATCTCTGAAATAGACTATGTAGAAAAAGGGCATGATATATATCATGGCATCAATAATCAATCTTAGAAATCATAACAATTACAACACACAATGTCAAAAAATAAGGTTAATGGTTACATAAAATAGACATGAATATTTCATCATAAACAAAGCCAAGGATTGCACACAAAATATAATATGAATGTTTCAAACAAGGGACATGTTTAAATTCCATGAAAAACATGAGGTCAAGGGCCTCAAGCAATGAACATGTTTAAATGTCACATATACCAAGCATAATATCATAGATATGTTCAAGAAATTATTTCACCCAAGGGCCAAGGGCCAAGGGCCACATACAACAAGTGAAAAATGTCTATCCTATCATGAAATAAAGTAAAAAACATTAAAAGAGCATAAAACAAGTGAAAACTAGTCTATTTAATCCATATATATCAATTTCATATTATAATAAACTACCATATCCATGCAACACAATGTAAAACATGAGAAAATAGTAAGATACTTGTAATATATGTAGCTTGACATGGCATTTGAGGTCATAGAAATATATAACATGTTATAATATAACCAAAAAAATTAGATGCCCCTAGCATAGGCATGACCACTAGGTAGAATGAAATCCATTATTTAAGAATCCATGTATAACATGTCATGCATAACACTTATATACCTCATAAAATTCATTTGTGTTTGAAAATCATATGTTATCTACAAAAATATGTGATAAATAACATATGTAAATAAGTAAAAAACATTTCATGTCATGCTCAAGTCCTAATTTTTTATTTTTTGAGAATATTTTGAATGTTTTTTTAGTTTGGAAATATTTTATTTTAAAAAAAATTGAAATATTTTTTTTTTTCATTTTTTGTATTTTTTTTTATTTTTATATTTTTAAAAGTAGTTAACCTATGATCCCATCAATGGGAGGACCATACTACATACTTGGACCATATATGTTGAACATGACATTTTTTGAATGAAAAGTGTTATGTGTGGATGAATCTGAATCTCAAAATGCATCAATTATTATGATTTGAATATCTTGATCACTGATCATAGAATGTTTTGTGGGATGTGTAAATTGAGAAGATATAAATTTTAATGGATTCTATTATATGGTTGGAAATTTATCACTGCCTGTGTTTTCTATGAAACACATTGAAATATCTAAGGTACTACCTTGGGACGCATCATATAAGATTTAGATGTATTTAAACCTTAAGTAACTGTTTGATATGAATCTTGTTATTTATTAGGGAGTAACACTCTTCTTGGAACTAATTGTATGAAAATATTATATATACATGAAATAAGTGATTTTGTACTATACTCTTAAATGGGTATACTTATTAGCTTTCTATTATGTTCTTGAATAAGTCCCATAACTAATTGTGATGATGGTATGGGAGGAGTTACTGTTCACTATAGAGGGTACTCATATTGAATTCCTTAAAATTTGACAAATTGATTACAATGCATGTATTTGAGGCATTTATGTACTAGAGATGGTACTACACATAATTTATATATCTGAGGAAATCAAAATAACATATTAACTACCCTTGTGTTTGGAAAGACTATAAATAGAGTAGCCATTATTTCTAAACCAATTAAAATAGGTATAAATATATACCCAAGAGTATAATGTGTATGTCCATCAAATGCTTTGATTATTTTTAATGTACCTTATAAATATTACACTATGTATCCAAGACTATAAATACGTGTCATTATAAATGGATTTTTTCTTGACCCATTGTCAGCCATGATAGTATGTATAGGTTTTTTATTGATGTAAGCTCAAAAAAATTGCATGTCTATTAAAATAATAACCATTTATTTATGTATCATTAAACATGATCACATGACATTGTGTTGATGTGTTGGTAAATATACCAATAATTTTGTCTATTAGATGCATGTATATTAATGGAGGAAGATGTGTATTGTATGCATGATGTAATTTTGATTTATCTATATGCCTTATAGTACCATGATTTAGGAATGGATTACTAAATATTTTAAACTTTGAATTATCATTCTATTTTGTTATAACATCATGTATGGGTATGATTAACCAATAGTACTATCATCAATAAGATCATGTATCTTATGCCTTAGCCTAAAACACTTATTTTTAGAATGCCCAATACAATTTTGGAAGTCATAATATACATTACTATTGAATCCCTTAGGTTGAGGATTGTTCAAATCAAGTTCAAATGGTGGAGTAGAGATATGATATTAAAATCATTAATTTTTTAAATATAACATGAGGATGTTGTGTTAATCTTGTAAATTGCCTCATTAGAAGAGTTATCAATTGAAGCTTGATTGATGTTTATGAAATTATATTGATTGTTTCTTTTGATTCATTCTTAATTTTATTATATTTGAATTTTTAGTTTGTATTTCTTTGAAAATATATATTTAAATTATATGGAACATTCGTTTCATAGTTTAGCTTGTTCAAGCTCTGAGCTTGAATTCTCTTTCTTTGACTCTATGGCATAACTCATAGAAATATTTGAATTTTTCAAACTTTATTGATTCATGGAGTGGTGATAGTGATATTTGTGTGAATATATATTTTAATTCATTATCTACCAAGTAATTTTCCATCTTAGCTATCATGGCTTTGTAATGAATAGCATATTCACTAATTGGCTCATTTGACCCTCGTTTGAGTATAGCAATTTATGCATAAGATAGATTTTCACTAATGTTGATAGAGAAGTGTGCTAGGAAAAAAATTTCCAAAGTTTTGAATGATCTAGTTTAATGAAGTGGAAGATAATATAACCATCATATGACATAATCTTTAATTCTTCTTGGAAAGAGATTAGTTAGTAATTTTTCATTGTAAGCATGGTGCATGGAATGAATGAATATATTGTTAAGGATCACCTTTACCTTCATATTGCTAAGGATCACCTTTACCTTCATAGAGTGGTATCATAGGAGATATAGAACCTATTGGTAATTGGTAAGAGGATATCTCAAGTTCTAAAATATAATGAATCAAGTATAGGAGTCCATTAAATGACTTTCTCTAGAGACACCTTGTTCTAATTATAATACTTAAACATGTAAGGATATAATAATTTGAACAAGAGAGTATGCATTAGGAGAAGTTAGTATTAAACCTTGTTTAGTAATCAAAGTAGGTGTATATGATTCCCTTGTATGAATATGCATATGAATGTATTGGAATACTTGTGATTCCCCCTACCTAAGGATGTTGGCACATATGTAATTGTGGGTGTTGATATAAGAATAGAAACAATAATAGTAACTTGAAAATTTAAAGTTGGAGGATTAAAAACTCTAAAATGTACCTCTTGGTGTTGTGCTTGAGATTATGGAATATTTTCTTGATGTGCAATCTTATATGCTTAGAGTAATTGAACAACTTTATCCACTTGTTGGGAATATTTTCAAAGTCCTTGATGATTGGATAGCTCTTATACTTGCAGAGATTATACCCCCTTTGATTCATTGGGATTAATTGTATTTGATATTTTAATATTATCTTGATTATCATGCATAATTTTGAGTGTTATGTTTTATCACTAACATCATATTCAATGTGAACATAATTTTTAAGAGTTACATTATAATATTGATAAAAAAATGTTTATATTATCCATTTTTGAAGAGATCTAAGGAATTTTAATATGCTCTATATGAGTTTAAATTAATATATAACTATACCTTATATGAATAAAGGATATATCCTTCTTTATTGGCTTGAAAAGGTGTAAAACAAAAATGAAAATGGATGTTACTAGATAGGGTGCGTTTGTTTTGTATGATCTTAGATATATTGATCCTAGTCATAAAAGAGTGAACCCAACCCAAAATTAATTAACTATGGTGGATTCCATTATCTAATATCCATATTATCCTATCTCTAGGGTATGTTGAGATTAATTTTGTAGGACTAACCACTTATCAGTGCACTATAAGATAAATAATCAAAGGCTTCCTATGGATAAAAACCAAGACTTGGGCATTTTTTATAAACTGTGAGGTACATGGAAAATAAAACACATATATAATGTTGTCTAATGGCTTGAGCATTGTGATAATACCACTCATGCCATGGATTAGGTAAAATTGAAGATTGATTTACCCAAAATGATAGCTCCTTTGAGTTTTAAAACTACAAGAACAAATTTCTAAGAAAACAAGAGAAAGACTTTTAAAAAATGAATATTGAAATTGAATTTTTAAAATAGATAAAAATAAATATATTTTTTTGGTGTATAGAAATAAAAATATTAATACAAAACCCTAGGATAAAAATCATAAAATTAATGCTAAAAATGTATGGGTTCACCAATATGTTTTATCCCATTTTTTATAAAATAATAAATTTTGTAATGTTATTGCACTTAATAAATCCAAAAAATGTTTGATCTACGCAAGATTTTATGTGAATATTAGTTTTGAGAGGGATATCTCTACATCGATAATTTTAACCTCCAATTATGCTAGCTCGAATCTAAAAATAGAAGCTAAAAATAATTTCATAGTATGCCCCATTTGTCATAGATTAGGGCATTAAAATAAAATATGTCTAGTAAAGAAAGGTAATTAGAGGACATAGAGAAAGGTGGAGAATCTCATTTTAAATGAGGCTTAGGAATAAATTGTAAAGTTTAACTTAGCTCAAAATGAGAATGAAAAAACTAATCAAATAATTATACAAGATATGAAGGAAGTAAAGTGCTTTGACAACTTACCAAATTTAATCTCTATTTCAAGAAAAATATTTTAGGTTGTCACTTCCCTAAACAATATATAAAACCAAGATCAAGTTATTGAATATTTTGAAAATAATAAAAAATTTACAAAATTTATTTTTTAAGATGATAAAGTCAAGAATCAGAGAGAAAAAGAATTTTTTATAGGAGATAAACCAAGTCCATATATAATATAAGGGAAAGTTAAGAATTTAGGAAGGAAAGGAATTTTCACACCTCCTTTATTTTCTCATAGTCACTAATAAATAACCTCTTATCCCTTTTTTAAGTGACAAAGAGGGATGGATTTAGAATGAAGAGGTGATTGAAGAGGATTTGGTACCCTACACATTTGAAGATAAGTAGAAGAGGGACATACACATTTATGAGGAGAACCCAAAAAATATAGAAGAAAGTGAAATATGAGCAAAAGATAAGCTCTTTTAAAACTTTGTTTCCTCCCTGTGCTCACCTTATTTAGATTTAAGTCTTGGAAAAGAGGGAAATGAAGTACCAAATTCAAAAAGGAATTCTAATTTTCTTTTAATGAAGGGGATACCCTATTCCCTAAATTAGTTATTACAACAAGGTTTGTCTTCCTCAATAGATAAGGGGTTTAATTTCAATCAACTGTGTGATAGAATAACAAGGAGTGATAATAATTCTAAAAAAATAAGCATGGAAACAAATAATGGTAGACCAAATCATAAGGAAATTAGAAACAAGGGAACAAGGAAAGAAGTGTTAAATAGATGTCAAATTAGTTTGGATTTAAATGGATCTATAAGTTCAGCTATACCCAAAAACTAAAAAAAATTGTATGAATTTTTAGAGGATTAATAGTTTTATTTATCCCTTTATTTATTACATGTCTCTTATCTCTATAGTTTTAAAATAGTTTAGAATTTTCCTTGCTATTGTATGTCTATTTTTTCTTTTGAATGGTTATGTTATCCTAGTTGTGGCTTTTTCTAATCCATTTTTTGCATTTGGATCCAATCCATATTTTTCATTATTTAATCTTATGGTTATACTTATTTAAGGATTTAGGACCCTTCGAAAGCCCATTCTTGTTTTGGTTAATAGCTTCAGTCAAAATCATTTTTCCATTATCAAAAAATAAATAGATATCAGAATGTTAAAGATGTATAATAATCAAATATTTTTATTTTGAAACTTGATAAAATATGTAAAATTGATCTTTTCAAAAAAAACTAAGAAGAAATGTAGCTAGTTAAAATACATATTTTTGTTGATTGTTTTAGATTTATGATAATGGAAATCAATAAAATATTTGGCTATGCATGCTCAATATCAAGGACATATTCTAAAACTACTTCTAGATAGGACTACTATATGTGGAAAAGAGTGTATGCTACTTATGTCCATTGATGATAGACATTTCCCAATTGACTATGCTTAATGACTGATAAAAAAGGATAAAAATAAATGAAACCCTGATGATGACAGATTAGAGGTAGGATCAAAGAGTATTTATAGAAAGAAAATTATAAGTAGAAAATAGTGCATGCCACTTGAGTCTATTAACCATAAAATTATCTGAATTGACTGTGATGAAAATATGGTTGTCGGGCCTTTTGCATCTATGTATGTTGAGTAATCTAAGATATTGCAATTTTCATTATGTCATGTATAACTATTTTTTTTTTTTTTTTTTTAATTTAAAACCCAAAAGGAAGTTTGGAAGCTTAAAAACCTAAAAAAATGAGGTGAGTCTAATGGGTTGAGTTGACCTCAATCGCCCCATTGATAATTGATCATTGCTTGCATATAAATAAAAGTCTTAGAAGAATAGTGAATAATAGTCATGTATTTAGACACAAATCATATGATTCAATATGTGTCAATAATTAGCAATTACTAAGTACATATGACCATATTTTTTGTCTACAATGCATATCATTCTATATCATTTTGGAAGAAATTTATGGGACATGAATATTATTAATTCACATACAAAATCTTACAGTCTCTAATGTCAAACATAGTAAATAGTGCCTAGTAGTGAGCACCCTTAAATATATAAGTCTATTTGTAGTGCTTGATTCATGTTTAAATGATTAATGCAATTGAGGCTCAACACCATCAATGGCCTTGGAAATACTCCACTAGGCCAATATATGGTTCCCAAATTTCATATTAGGGTTACATTATTAATGCAAGATTAGTTACATAAGTAGTGTAGTTGAAATTAAACACCCAATATGGTTTTAGCATTATTCCTTATTCATGAGGATTAGGGAATTTGTCTTCCCAACCCATGGCCTTGCCTTGGTTACACAAATCAGGACTTGATCACCCCAATTATCAAAATTTTACAATAAGAGGAATTTTTCTCCATGTACTTTAGTGGAAAATCACACTTATCCAAAGCATCAACAAGAAATAATCACCTCCAATAAATTACAAGGAAACATAGTTCACTAAATTACATGTGTATTACTTCCTTTATATTAGGTTTAAAGCTTCAATTATTTCATTTTATTATTTTCATTTCATGGACATTTATTGTTACATGTTCATTGTAGGTTTTCTTAAAGAAAGTTACACATATGGATCCTCTCCCAAAGATAAAAGTGTGTTTTTCACACTCGTGTACATATGTTTATCCTTTCACTATAGTATGTATATTACATTTCAATACTAGAATAAAATAGGGAAATTTGTATATACTAAAATATGGTATTCAATACTTTGTAATGCCATTTTTTCCTACCTTCACCCTATAATACTTATGCATTCATATATGACTCTTATTTACCATTTTCTTGCATTTGCATGCCTTCCATGGGTCTAATCCTATCTAGTTACTATAACTCACCTATATTGATTCCCCAATCTATGCCAAATCATTAAATTATTATAATCAAACATATCCAAATTATCAAATCATGTTATGTCTCTTCGATAGAAATGTCATACTCAAATGGTAATAGCATTATGGTGTTTTCCAAACATGATGGTTTGATCATGTGCCAAGAAATAATCATGTTTCAATTTTAAATCATTCATTTGAGTCAACCTATATGTTTTTCATGTTGGTGGTCTAATAAAGTACCCAAGGAGTCTCATATGAATAAAAAATAGGTATAAGTCTATTACCCATCTAGTAAGCACCTATCAAGTATACTCAAACACTTACACATTCAAATGTTTTGAACTATTATTTCCAATTTTTCAATTAGTCACAAATATTATATCTTAGCTAAGTTTTAATCACCTTAGTGCCAAGATAAAGTTATCATTTTCTAATTTTATAAAGTTAGGTCACATATTACATGAATTTAACAATCATTATTACACACATACACCTAATGGGAATAACTATATATAGTTTGACTTCCCTCTTTGAATTATTAGATATGTAGGAAACACTCAACCATTCAACAAGAAGTGGTTGGGGTTAACTCAACTCACCTTTTCCCCCATTTTTTAGGCCTAAACCTAGTTTCAACTCTGGACTTAGGGTTTCAAGAGAAGGAGATAAATTTTTGGGTATTGCTCACATAATCAAACCTTAGGTTTGCACACATATACATAATATAATTAATTATATAAACCTATACTCAAATAGAAGAAAAATATTTATAGAGATTAAAATGTTAGATTCAGAACACAAAATGAGATGATAGCAATCAAAGGATGACATTAATATCTAGGTGATCCTAAAACTCTAGTTCCTTATATAAGTGATCCATAGTCTACTTTCTTTATTTTTATTCTACGCACTTTTAGTCTCAAATATGTAGATATAGTATACTACTAAGTATATTATCCTTCTTATTGACTTTCATATTTAGTTAGTGCAAGTGTCAAATCTATTATACCTTTTATAATTATACTAGTGTTTAATTGTAATATTTCATACAATATAATTAATACACAAGTTTCTATCTTCTTGATGTTCACAAACCAAAATAGGTTAAAACATGATGAAATATGAATTAATTGATTCCAAAATCACAAAATATAATTGTAATTAGGATTAAGAGGCTCAAATTGGGCCCAATTGCCTCTATGATTGAACTAATTAGTTATTTGGTTAATTTTATGATGAAATTAGGGAAAAGTGAGCCCTAAATGAAATCCTACTATCACAATTAGGTTCACAAGGCTCATATTGGCCCAAAATCCATTATTATTTGAACCTAAATCACATTGTATCAATAAATAATGCCTTATAAGTATAATGCTCAAATATGTGTGATTTACCCTTAAACTATCAAATAATACTTTATTAGTTTGTAATTTGATTTCTTTAGCATATATAATGACATTTAATCACATAAAATGAGGAAGGCTTCTCAAATATTACTAATTCTCTATATATAAAAACTTAATTTATTCAATGAATCCCAATTGAAATTTAATGCCATTTATGTTTGCTTCCCCTAAAAGCAACTATCTTTTCAATCATGCACTTAATTATAAGGTTTCTCAAAAAAAAATGTTATTGGGGATTACAAAAACAAAAACTAATAAACTCCATCACTTTCTATGTATGACAATTGTCCCACTTTAAAATTTAGGCAAAATTTGGATTTCGTTCCCATATGCACAAAAAATTAGTATCAAACCATAAAAGGTATGTTTTATTGTGTGTACATCCTTATATTGTGTGAAATTTGAAAGAAAATCCTCTAGGATAAAAAATGTATTGGATTATTGAGCCTAAAGCCTAGACCTACACACACAACTAAATCTATATTTTTGATTGAAAATGAAAAAATAAAACTTTTGCCTTAATAAACACTATAAATTTCATCAAGACATTTCCTAAAAATATGACTATGACATTGAACACACTTTCCTCTTTCTAAACTTTTTTTTAATATTTTAACTATTTTAAGATTTTAATTTCTATTTATTTAAAAGTAAATATTTTAATGTCACTATATTCCAAAAATATACATGTTTATATTCATTTATGTTTCTTTCATTTTATTCATCCAGATTGGAAAAATATTATAGGGTTGCAAACTAGGGCTAATTTTACATATATTAAAAAAAAAATTAAGGTGTTACATGGGGATAAAGTCATTTATCCATTATTTATCATTTTTAGTTTTTATTTACTTATAAAAAATATTAAAAATAAACTTAATATAAAAGATAAAATTATAGGTTGAAAACCAAATGATCTTATCTAACTTTCCACCAAAGTGTTTTAAAAATACTAAATGACGTTAAAAAAAAATTGGGGTGCATGGTAAATAATCTATTTTTTTAAATAAAAAATAGAAGTACCTATTTTAATCTAATATGTTTCATTTGCTTATACTTTTCCATTTTAAAAAAATCATAGTAGTCTAGAACTAGACTTGATATGTTACAATTCATGTTCTTATAACATCTTCAAATTTTGAGTGTAGGCATCTCAAATAATCATACAAGTTGAGGTTTCTTATTTTTTAGGAAAATATTGTTCACTTAAGACCCCATTTTTTCCCCCTAATTCCATGTTATTACCCCTTTATAATATTTTCATTTATCTATTTATAAAGTAACATAATCTATTTAGTTGGCAATAGAGTCCAATTTATCAGCCAATGATTTATGTTGTGGTTTTATGTAATGAGCATCTCATAGGGTGTCAATACATACCTGAATTTATTTTGTATTCTTTATAATGCATCCTAATAAATCTATTTAATTTTTATGAGGGTTTTATGGGAATATATGAGGGTTATGTGAGGTTTCTTTGTTATTATTTTTAACCCAAGTTTTCTTCTTCCATAATTTTAAGCAAATAGTGTGGAGGAGGATTGTTTTCGTATTGATTAGTGGGTCGATAATTTGATTTCATAGATAGGTTTTAAATTGAAAAAATACACAACAAAATATAAAAATGGATGTATACCTATTTTTTAAAAAATATGTGGATAACATTTTTCCTACCTCTCAATCATCACGGTATCCTAGAGAGACAGTCAAAATAATCAACTAATTTATAAAGTGATTTTGACATGTGGAATGATCGAATGTGATCACTAAAAAATATGAGGTGGTATTGAGAAAAAATAATTAAAATTAAGAATAATTAAAGTATTTGAATGTTTTTTCCAAGTTTAGGTAATGGGTAAATATTATGAAACATACATGTCATAGTGTGTACACACTTAGGCTTAGCGAATTTACCAACTTGTATAGACCAAAATATGGTCAAGAAAACACAAGTATTATGTATTTTGTAAATTTTACATTTATAAGCTCCTAATGCCAAATTAGGATCCCATGAGTGCATGTTTTATATTCCTATATCTCTTCTCTCATTATTTTACATTGATTTCACTATATTGCTGAAGTTTTTATTCTTCCATGTCATTCCTCGGCTCAATCATAGGGATCCCTAGTCTTATTTCTCCTACATTATTTTTTTTCTTTATTCTAGACAAAACTTCCCTATTTGGATAACATCGCTCTATTGGGTTGTGGTTGGTCTTATCCAGTGTATGTTTTAGAACCTATTTGAGGCTTTTTTGGGGGTTTTTTATGACCATTTCACCTTGTTTAAGTCAGTTGTCATGCCAATGGGTTTTGAAATTAAAAAATAGGAGTCTTATATTTAAATGTGTTTTATAAGGCATTCAAATCTAGCACTTATCTATTTTAACACTAGCATAATAAATAAAAATTAGAATACAACTAACTCTACATTTGCATTTTATCTAAAGTTCATATTACTATATATAGACTACATGCTTGGACCAAGAGGAGTGCCTAGGTGAAGAGAATTTAGATTCATACTAAATATTATTTAGTCACACACCTAAATTATAGGGATAACTACATCAGCCTTTGGTCCCTGTTTTATGGTTATGTAGGTAGTGCTCAATTCATAGGGGTTTTGAGGTTAGCTCGACCATTCTTACTTCCCCATTCCCCCCTTTGCATTTGATATTCATTTTTTATGTGTATAAATTCACTATGGATTTTATAATATAAAGGTGAAAACATAATCTCAAACATGTTATCTCACATTAGTGACATGACAAAACACACCTATAGGATGATTCGCATAGGTTACTTATTTACAATTTTGTTACAAAAGTAATTTGGACAACATTACTCCAATAGGAAAAGGTAGAAGAACACCATTATCTAGATCCACTAACCATGTCCATAATAGTCACAAAAATTATATAGATAGACATAAATCTATATCATTCAATCGTAGAGTCATGCACAGTCATCTTGAGCTCTGCATTCTCTAGAAATAAATAAGTTAATCATTTTTTAATACATGTAGTCAAAACCCTAATTTCATTTATACATTCATTTGTAATTAAATGTATGCTTAAATTTCTATTTTATTTTTCATTTACTTTAATCATTAGTTTTATTTATTTATATTAAATTCCATTTATCACAAATTAAATATAGCATATTGGTGAATGTGATTAATTTTTCAAACATAGCCAAACCACAGCTTTGTCCCTAGGGCTTCCTTATTAAATTTTATATTCTTAGGATTTGAAATTAAATTTTGATTGCCCTCTTATGTTTTATTGTGTGTTATAAATATTTCTCATATATCCTCTTATTCTCATTTTAGTTTTCAAAAAAAATAAAATGACTAAGAAGGACTATCTCCCCCTTGCATTCTTAGGCATTCCTTATAATTACAATAAAGCATGGATAAATTATCAATATTATGTTTTAGATCTCAATGATGAACATGATTATTTGTATAAATATGATGATTATTATTATTATTTTCATGATGATCATGATGAATATTATGCAAGTGATGATCAAAGTGTTAAGGAAAGTAGTGTAGATGCATACTCTTCCCCTACTCCTTCCATTTCATCTTTACCAAATTTAGTGAAAGAACTTAATAATATAACTTCAAAGGAACCTCTTATTGGTGATGTTTTATTTTATAATCCTCTTAGGTTATTAAAATATTTTACTACATATATTTTCAAATTTGTGAAATATAAAGATTAAAATCCCATTGCAAGAGGAAAATGATAATTGTGCATCTAAACACTTGCATTATACTTACAATAATGTTCTTATTACATATATAAAATAAACCATTTTAAAAGATTCATTGATTAATACATTGTGATCTTCCATTTCTAGGGTTAAATTTTACCCATAAGACACTGTTGTGACTAGATTGGATGGATGGTAGTCTCTTTTCTCTTGCTTAATAGTTATAAATGAAGGTGAAAGTGTGGGAATATGGTTATAAGTCTAGTCTCTTAGAATTGATGGCAGGCACAAGAGAGATTGGGGTTAGATTAATTCCAAGGAAGGAAACCACATGGGCAAGTAGAAAGATTCTAAGGCAACCATTTACCCCTGTCAAGGAATATTTTTAAGCTGCTAGTTCTTCATTTGGTCAATCATATTCTCATATCAAGCATCCAAGGGTCTTAGACACTGCAAAGGCTTCACTCATAGTCAATTTTGAGAAAGAGGCCCTTGAAGAGGTGCTTCAAAGTGAGAAGTGGTATGCAAAAAGGGGTGTAGTGTGCAGATTCGATAGGCTTTGGCCTACCCTTCTTGGCATTCATCAATGGATTTTTGATTCATGGTGGGAAATGTTGTAAGGTAGTTTATAAATTTATCCATGTGTCAAAGGTTTTTTATTATGGTTTTTTATTATTTGGTTAATCATAATAAGATCATAAAAGCTAAATATTAGAGTTATGATCATCACCTTCTCTTTCTAAAACTCTAGTTTCTAGATTTTAATCCTTTAGCTGAAAACCTTTCTCATAGACCCATCTAGGTGTAGATGCCATATCTTCCTCTCCAATTTTGGTTGGAGTCTGGGTTCTCAAATATTGGGAAAACCTTAGGGGAGTTACTAAAAATTGATGCTTCTTATTTGAATTTCTCCCAAACAACATTTGTTAGGGTTGTTGGTTTAGATATTTCCCAGGACCTTCTTGAATTGTTTGAGTTAAAAGTTAAAGGCAAATGTTGGTCAAAAACCCTTGATTATGAGGGTATTCCCTTAAAATGTCAGAAGTGCTTCAAAATTGGTCATCTTTTTTATTCTTGTCAAAGTTCCAAATGTAAAGTGGCTTCTTCATGGTGGAAGGAGGCAATTGAAGAGTTTCTTACAGTGTTTCCATAAAGTGATCCTATTTTGACTTTAGAACTTGTCTCAGAAGTCCTTAAGGAGGAGGATTCTAAAGTGGGTATGGATAATGTTGTGCCTTCACCTCAGTTATTATTTATTATTGGGTCATTTGAATATAGTAAAATGGATTTATTAGTAGAAATAAGGCGTATAGAGGCTCATCTGTGGATAAGTGTATCTCTCCAAGTTTGGATTTAGGTACTTTGAGTAAACCAAAAGAATGGATGGAAGTAATAATTAATAAAAAAGGATGTTTCATACCTAGTTCCCCTTCTAGGATACTTCGCTCTCATAGCAAAGTGAATAAGGGTGAAACTTAGTAATTTTTAGTTTTATGCTTATGTTATTTTTGTTTGTTGATGTTAAGTTATAATATTATTTAATAATTTAAGGTAGTTTGTATTATTTGAAGAATGTTGGTCAGATACCTTGATATTTTTCCATTAAATCAAGCCTATTTGGTTTTATAAGTTATTATGTTAGTGGGAAGGGGTCCCGTAAACCCTAAAATCTATTTAAAAAAATGTTCCTTTTACATATTATGATGATATATCTAAGGTTGAAAATGCACATGCATATCCTATCCATTCTCCTTATGATATTTAATATTGAATTTATTTTAAATTTTTATAATGCAATTAGTATTCCTTTAAAATGTGATAACACTCTAAACAAAGTATAAGATGTAACTATTTCTCCTTCTTTCTCCCCTTATCCAAACAATGATGTTTCAATTTCAAATATCGATAACGAAATTAAAAAAATTATTCAAATTTCATGTGATAATGTTTTGAATGATATTACCAATTCATCTCTTACACCCTATTCTAGTGAACATGAAAGTGTGGTTATTTTGAATGTCGATTCTACAAGTGAAAAATATTATGATCATGATGACAATTGGAATGATAAGGATTAATATGCATATAGTGAAGAGGAAAATATTTATACTTCACCTAGTATAATTCTTCTTCACCCACTCTTCATGTTGATATTGACTATATGTTACATGATAAATCAAAAAAAATTGATTTCAAATCATAATGGTGTTCCTAGTTTTCTTTTGAAAGATAAAATATGTAAGCATGTTGATTATAGTGATGGAAATAATAGTGTTATTTCTTATATTCCAATAGAATGTCATATGCCTTTGCACACTAATAATATATTAAATACTAATGAATCTCAAAGCCCACCATTCCTAAGGTGGAATCTATTCCTAAACCTATTTCTCTTATGCACAATAGTGTACCTATGGCTAAAATTTATAATAAAATTCAATTATTAAATTATTCCCTTAATGATATAGATGTGTCTTCACAAGAGGTTGTTTCTCTAATGAATGTCATTGGTGTTTTACAACATAAAACACAGCAAATTACTTTTGAAATTAAGGCATAACATTCTTGGGTGGATTCAAATGATATTTATAATAACCCTATTGATGAAGGGGCATCAAGCAACTTAATGTATACAATGTGATTTTGTTATCATTCTAGTCTAGTTAGGTGTCATAAGTCTTGTAAGGATCTTATGAGGGTGATATAAGTCATAAGTGTCCTTGTGTTGGGTATTCTTTGGCTTGGGAGAGTTTCCCACCAAAACACCATTTTGAAAATTTGAATCATGTTCTTAACCTTAGAAGGAGTTTTGTGATGTAATTAGAAATAAAATGTTGGTATAAGTTCCTAAATGATTATAGGTGGGTTTAGATAAGTGATTTACATATAAATCATAAATAAGCTAGCATAAACCAAGAAGTTTGAATGTAACTACTATGTCTAGGTAGTTGCCAAGAAAGGTAGTTATCAAAAGAAAGTAGTTTTCATGTATATAACAGGTTTTTGGATGGAATTAGAAGGTATATTCAAATATAGGAGTTAATTATAATTTAGGGAGTTAGTTATAGGCAGATAGGAGGCATAGGTATGGAGGAAACTTAGGGAGGAAAATAAGAACTCTATGTTTTCTATCCTTAAGGAATGAACAGTCAATGTACATGAATGAAATTCAATAAAATTGAAATGATTTAAAGTGATGACATTGTATATTTGTGTTTTCATTATTTCATTAATTAAATTGATGTGTGAATATCCTTTAACATAGTTGATAGCAAGTACCATGTTATGTATATTATAAAGACTCTATAATGCATGACTGTAACAAGAAGTCTATGAAGATTTCATGAATAAACTTAGAATGACAATGAAGAATGAAACTAACTAAAGTGTCAATTATAGAGATAAGAACATAATGGTGATGATTTATTAAATCATGTATTCTTGTGTTTTCTTCCAATAGACCTCAGATTTAAGATTACAGATTGTGTGTGCTTTGCTTACAAGTTACTGTCAAGATTTTTGTGTATGATTTACATAATGAATTATGAGCTTGAATGAGGTTTAAATGGTGTGTAAATGAGTATAAATTAACCATATAATATTTATAACCTTTAAGGAGTGTTTGAAAACCCTAGGTAGGTTAATATGCACTCAAACCTTGTTTAACTTGCACACAGGCATTGTACAATATTGAAAAATTCATGATTAGAGTGTAACCTGAAGTTATTCAAGGAAATATAAAGCTTGGAAAAGTTGAAAATAGATATGTTAGACATATTTATGTTATTTTTTAGGTTTTAAATTGATAACAAAATCATATAATAAAATTAGAAGCCTCTCAGGCTTGTTATAGTCCAAGAAACCCTAGTTTAGGGTTAACAACCAAAAAGTGGAATATCTAGCATTTGAACCAATGAAAATTGATGAAACTTGGTATTTTGTATTGTCTTATAATTAATAAGGATATTTTTAATATTTTAGGTTGGTATGAAATCCGTAAGTATGGTTATAGGAGACTGAGTTGTAGATAGGGTTAAGTAGGCCTAATAAAGGCTAATTGAATAGAACAAGAGACTAGAAAAAGCACTTAGAAGGTAAGATAGATCTCCAAAAAAATTGGAGAGATATAAATTGATAGAGGGTATCAAAAAAATTATTTATTTTATCAAAGATAGATTTAACCTATCCATACTAGAGGAAATTTTCATAAAAAAGGTTACTAGAGGAGAAGTGAGGTTGAGGGCTTGAGAAGACAAGAAGCTAGTTAAGGTTGAAAGAGGAGTTGAAGTGAGATGAAACCAAGTATGTTAAAAATTATAAATATTATCTAATATAAATAATGACTAAAGGAGACCTAAATCAATAATCCAAGTTTTTTGGTCAAATAAGCCTCTAGTCTAGTGAGGGACTAGTGTATTGGATGAATGAAGGAGTGAGAAGGTGAATGGATGAGTATAAGAGATGTTTGAAGCATATAAGGGAAGAGATAAAAAGTTTAATAAACCTATGAAATAGGATCATGCACAATAATATGTCAAATCTTGTCAGGGAGATTGATAACCAAAAGAGGTTAAGGAGATTAAATGCATAAGAGTTGATTGCAGGTATCAAAGTTGGGAATAGAGCAAAGAATTAAATAGGTCTCTACATCATTTGGTATTAGATAAACATGTTCATTGGGACAAGGAGACAATCAAGTCATAAATCAAAAGGTACATGTGTTTATTTTGTTTTTCATTTTGAGTTTTGATTTGTTCATGAGATAGTGTTGAGATGTGAGTGCAAGATAAGAGTGTGGTAAGAAACCCTGAAGCCAATGAAAATTGATAGTGTGAGAGAGATATTATAAAGATAAAGAGAGATATAAATAATATATTTATTGGATATAAATGTTTCCTAGGAAAGGGACAAGAAAGAGTGATAGATTCAGGTGAGGTCAAAGAGAGAGAGAGAGAGAACCAAATGAGAAGTCGTGAGTGGTAAGTGGATGAGGCTTGTCAAAGAGTATATGTATAGGTGAGAATAAGATATAGAGAAGGATACGATGAATATAGAGAGAGAAAAGAGTAAATATGGTAAGGATGAGATGGGCTACCACAAAGAGAGAAACATGCATGAAAATGCTAAGAAAAGAGAAATAGAAGAAGAGATGATATAAGTAATTCAATAGTTGGATGAGTTGTTGATATTAATGGATCAAATTAGAGAAAGTGAGATCCCATACTTCAGATGGGTTATAATGAATAAGACACTCAATTGGCCAATAAGGCTACAAGTGAAGAAAAAAATGGAATCTAAAATAGAGGAAACAAAGCAGAATAAGTTGATTTGTAAGAAACTCAATAGAGAAATGATGAGGTGTAGAATGAGTGAGTAGAAAAGTGAGAAAGAAGATGTGGATGAATATCACCGTGAGATGTATGAGATCATTTAGATTGAAGAACAAGAAGATAGTTACAACTAACTAGGTGATTGGAAGGACAAAGAATAATAAGATTAGTTTATAGGCCTCATTGAATGCTTAGACAAAGGAGTATAATCCCATGAAGAAGGTAAGAAATATGATTTCAATTTTGTTTATGTGATTCAAGAATAGTTAGATAAAGAGATAGCAGCCTTAGAGAGAGCTTTGCATGTTCAAATGATGGAAAACAAATAAAATCTAATTACAATAGTTGAATTTCACAAGATGGAGGGAAAAGGACAACGAGAGGGAGTAATGATTGTAGAAATATCGCAGATTAAAGACATGGATCCTTATGGAGGCTTGAATCTCATTGATATAATAGATAGACAAGACATTGATTTTTTATTTACTACAATCATGAGGATGAAAATAGAGGAAGGTGAGAATGCAGTTATAGTAGTAGTGTTTTGGGGCATACATAGCCCATATGATAAAGGCAAAGGCCAAAGAATGAGTGGACATTAGATGCTAGTTGTTACAAGTAAGCAGTGAAAGTAAGAAGGTAGAATAGTCTATGATAGATGCAAGCAAGAGATAAAAGAATATGATTAGTTGAATCATGAAGGAACAACATCAAAAGAGAAGGATGATCCAAAGATCATGAATCGGAAGATAAGGAATAAGCATATAGTAGTTCATTCTTTATTGCCTAGGAGTATGATGTAGGGGCATCAAGAAAATCAACATATACAATGTGTTTTTTTTGTCATCCAAGTATCTTTAGGTGTCAGAAGTCATGTAAGGATATTAGGAGGGTGATATAAGTCATAATTGTCCTTGTGTTGGGTGTTCTTTGGCTTGGGAGAGTTTCTCAACAAAACACCATTTTGAAAATTTGAATCATGTTCTTAACATTAGAAGGAGTTTTGTGATTTAATTAGAAATAAAATGTAGGTATAAGTTCCTAAATTATTATAAGTGGGTTTATATAATTTCTTTACATACAAATCATAAATAAGGTGGCATAAACTAAGAAGTTTGAATGTAACTACTATGTCTAGGTAGTTGCCAACAGAAGTAATTATCCTAAGAAAGTAATTTTCATGTATATAACAAGTTTTTGTATGGAATTATATAGTATATCCATATATATGATTCAATTATAATTTATGGAATCAATAAGAGGCAAAGAGGATCCAGAGGTATGGAGGAGACTCGGGGAGGAAAACAAGAACTTTGTATTGTTTGTCCTTAAGGACTGAACAACCAATGTACATGAATAAAATTCAATGAAACTAAAATGATTTAAAGTGATGCCAATATATATTTTTGTTTTCATTGTTTCATGAATGAAATTTATGTGTGAATAACATCTAAACCTTTTAAAACAAGTACCCTGCTGTGTAGATTGTAAAGATTGTGTAATGCATGACTGTAACAATAAGTATGTGAAGATTTCATGAATGAACTCAGAGTGACAATGAGAAATGAAATTTCCTAACATGTCAAGTTAAATTATAGAGATATAAACATAATTATGATGATTTATTAAGTCACTTATTCTTTTTTCCCTTCCAATAGGCCCCATATTCAAGATTACAGATTGTGTGTGCTTTACTTACAAGTTACTATCAAGATTTCTATGTATGATTTACATAATGAATTATGAGATTAAATGAGGTTATTATGGTTTTAAAATGACTATAAATTCAAAATTGAATATTTATAACCTTGAAGGAGTGTTTTAAAACCCCAGGTAAGTTAATATGCACTCAAACCTTATTTCACTTGCACACAGGCAGACTGTGTTGTAGAATATTGAAAGATTCATGATTAAAGTGTAACCTAAAGTTATTCAAGAAAAGATAAATATTGTAAAATTTTAAA
Source organism: Torreya grandis (assembly GCA_037957365.1). Taxonomy (NCBI): domain Eukaryota; kingdom Viridiplantae; phylum Streptophyta; class Pinopsida; order Cupressales; family Taxaceae; genus Torreya; species Torreya grandis. The sequence goes on from JARHVA010001856.1 coordinate 508,610, forward strand.
TAGTTATTTTATACCTTTTATAGTATTTTTTAGGTTTTAAAGTGAGAACAAAATCATATAATCAAATTAGAAGCCTCTCGGGCTTTTGTTACAGTCTAGGAAACCCTAGTTTAGTGTTAACAACCAAAAAGTGGAATATTTAGTGTTTGAATTGATGAAACTTGGTATTTTATAAGGTATTTTCATGAATAATTATATTTTTAATATTTTATTTTGTTAATGAATCCATATGTACGGTTACAAGCGACTGAGTTGTAGACACGGTTAAATAGGCCTAATAAGGGCTACTTAAAGAGAACAAGAGACTATAAAAAGGACTTAGAAGGTAATTTGGATTCTTAAAATTTGTGGAGATATATTAATTGATATATGGTATCAAAAAATGTATTTATTTTCTCAAATATAGATAGTACCTATCTTTACCATAAGAAATTGTCATAAAAAAGGCTACTAGAGGATAAGTGAGGTTGAGGGCTTGAGAAGAAAAGAAGCTAGTTAAGGTTGAAAGAGGGGTTGAAGTGAGATTAAACCAAGTATTTTAAACCTAATAAATACTATCCAAGATCAATATTTAATATAAGATACCTAAATCAAGAATCCAAGTGTTTTGGTCAAAGAAGCCTATAGTCTAGTGAGGGACTAGTGTATTGGATGAATGAAGGAGTGAGAAGGTGAATAGAATGAGGTGACTAGATGAGTATAAGAGATGTTTGAAGGATATAAGGGAAAAGATATCAACTTGAAGAAGCCTATGAAATAGGATAATGCACAATAAGATTTCAAACCTTGTTGGGGAGATTGATAACCAAGAGAGTTTGAGGAGATTGAATGCATGAAAGTTGATTGCAAGTATCAGAGTTAGGAATAAAGAAGAGAATGAAATAGGTATATTCATCACCTATAGTACCCAATATATTTTATGCACCATTACCACATAATTTTAATATACCAACATTTTCTAAGTTGAATTGAAGTGATGATGATCCTTATCTACATATCTAAGATTACAAAAAATCTATGAATGGTTGTAATGGTAGGTGGATATAATTACAATTGTTTCCAAATATCTTAGAGTATGATGAACTAAATTTTTTTCATCACTCACTTCATAGTGGGTCTCTACATACATATGATGAGATAGAGGAAGTATTCCTTATGTATTTTATCCATAATAATGGACCCAGAGTCATATATGAGATATTATCATCATTACATTAGCCAAAATCAAGGCCTTATTTATTACTTATTATAGTTTAAGTCATGTATGTAATATTTAATCTATCAACCAATAGATTTGGATAAATATTACATCTTTTTATATGTCTGATTTTTCCTCTTAAATGAAATTTAGTCTATCAAACATCTAAGTTGTTTCAACATCTTTGTTATGTGATAATTGTATTATAGAATAAATTGGTACTTATACAAACTAAAGAGGCAAATGTTGATATTGAGTTGTTACCACCAAAATAATCCAACATGGTCTAGGCACCTAATCCACCTCTTCCAAAGGAAAATTTTATATAAATAAAAATTTAAAGTACACAATAAAGGTAAAGAATCAGTTTACATAGCAACTCCTACAATGACTAAAACACACTATGCCAATAAGTAGCTTGTACAGTTTGATACATTCAGATATAGGCCTCATCACATTATACATATATTATTGGATAGGAGGATCACCACACTTCCTTCCAATCATTATAATCATTGTATCACTTGGATAGAGTTATGATCATACCTTATTATAACTATCATCACATTAATGGTCAATGGGATAATAATTATTATGCAGTTAGAGACATGATTGAGCAATCTGTTGATAGATTTATTATCAAATTTACAAATAAGACATCTAGATATCCTTCTCATAATTTTGATAGATTTAATTCTACCATGACTGAGTTATCCTAGGACATTCCTATTAAGGAACCAATGGTTACTCATCATATTTATATAAACTCATCTAGAGAACCATGCTAAGAGATGTTCATTGCACCACATATTCAATAAAAAATGGTAAATAATACATAAATATAAGCAAACATATAGCAAAATTCTAATACAAAGAAAGTGTAATTAGTCAATAGTGATGCTATGACAACCAACAAATTTTTTTACAATGGATAGTACACATATTTCTACTATAATTATGCACAAAGTAGTAACATAACTAGAGTATAATAATTCAACTATACAATATGATAAATATGGTTCATAGTTATTATTCCCTTTGGTTTGGTTATATTTTCATGTAGGTTATAGATATATCTTAATTTATTCTCAAATAGACATATAAAGCTACAATACTAACATTTTAACATGTTTAATTAAAATTAAAAACATATATCTTAAAGTCTAATATGCTAAATCAATACAATCATAACACATTAAAATATACGAAAGTAACTCATATCCATATATATGAAAAATTTATACAATGAGGTTGTTAACCCATGTATGCAACCAAAGTGCACATAAGACTAAGGTAGTGAGGTAGGCATGAGACATTTGATATAGATTCTAGTAGGCTAGGCATGATCTAACACATAAACTAGGTTGACGTGTGATAAATGACAAAACATCAGGATCAAGACAAGTTAGACAACATGGAGCCAATAACTACCCTTGATATTATGAGGGAAAATAATGAGAGTGGTACTAATGGATTGATTATAATAGGGAAGTAGTAGAATATCGCATGGCATTTGTCTTTGAGAAATGAGCCCTATTTATTTTCAAATGGGTGGGAAAGGCATTTAAAATTGATTGGTGGTAGCTAAGCTACCAAGGGACACACAAAATTATTTGGAAGCCTATAAAAGGTAGAGACTTGGGAAGAAAAAGTCATGTCTCCCTCTCCCTCTCTCCTTCTCCTCTCTCTCTGCCTATCGATTGGCGGGGCGGGGGGGGTGGGGGGTGAGCAAGTAGGAAATCACTATCAAAATAATCTTATCTCACCCATGGGGTTGACAAGTAATAATGAGGTGTTGCAGAATTACTAAAGAGTAGATAGGTTAAAATTGATATTATTGCCTTAGATCATGATTCAATCCATGTAATCTTGAGTTGGTAAGAAATGGAATTATGTTGTTATCCTACTTATGACTATATAATGTTGTTATATACCACCCCCATTGGTTGTATGATATAGTTATGTTGAATGATGTGTTTGTGATCTATTTGTATAAGTACATAGTTGCTATCATATTTGTATGAGGAAATATAGTTCACTCTCTAATTATTTGTGCATGCACCTAATGGTGCGTGAGATATATAAGGCTTCACCATTAGTAAGGTTCCAATTATGTGATATGATGGCATGAGAAGGATAACTGTTGGATTTATAAAGGGTTCAGGGAGTGAATGGGAGAACTAACACATGACTAGTAAGACTAGAAAACCAACATTTTGGTTCCATTATCAGGGCAAGTTGAATTTTTTGGGTATAGTGGTAGATAAGGGAGTATATAATGTGCTCATGTAGTTGACTAGGCCCCCACATATGTGAGCATTGTAGAGGCTAGAAGGTGAAATGGGAATTATTAATGAAAGGTATAGGGGGATGAGTATTTCATCATGATGGAATTGGAGGAGCATGAGCTTAGGAGGTGTGAAAATAATTATATTCAATAAAGAGTGATGTTCAAAAAGGACCATAAGTAGGGGGAGAGTCTAAATTTGGAAGTGTCATGAGGACCCATGTAGGACACGGATGGCATGAGGGATACTCTCAATTATAGGATGTGTATTTTTTTTATACATAAATGTGTGTTGTAGAGTTTGATAATTTTTTATAAATTAAAGTTAAAGCACTCAAAGTGGAGGACATTTGTGAAGCGACTACCAAAGGAATGCCTATTTTAATTTCTACCTAAAGCATGTGTTTGTACACATGGTTGTTGGTATAATAAGGCTTCATCCATCGATATAATAAGGTTTTTATTCCCGTTAATTTCTTTTTTTATAGGTTATAATAGTATAGGGTAGCTTTTTGATGAAACATTTATGTCATCAATTTTAATAATACATGCATGCCTCATAATTCCATTCGAGCACGGAATTTATTATGAGATATTTATTCCAGACATCTAATTTTATATGTGAGGGTGGTTGTGAAATTTTTTTAACCTCTCTCATACCAAGAAGATATATCAAGGTACCAAATGGGAATAAATGGATGTATTTCCCAAAGATAGATAACTAAATATTATGAGGTAATTTTGACCCATGCATGCACCCAATGTGTGCAAAAGATCAAGTTAGTAAGTTGTGCATAAGATAGTTGACCTAACATGCACATAAGGTGCATGTGAGACAAATTCTTCTATTAGGATAGGCACAAGCCAACACATAAAATCAGATAATGTGTATTGAATGAGAAAACAATAGGATCAAGATAAGTCAAACTATATGGACCTAAGGACTACACTGGAGGTTGTGGGGGTAAATGGTAGGAGTTAGGACTAACAACTTGATTTTTATATATAATGTGTAAGTGATATAAGATGGTGTGGTAGTTGGCTTGGACCAGTGAGTTGTAGTAATTGTCAAAAGGGTGGTAAAGGCATTTACTACTAATTGGTGGAATTTGAGCTACCAAGAGACACAAAAAATTATTTGGAAGCCTATAAAAGGTAAAGAACTAAGAAGAAAAAGTCCTTTCTCCCTCTCCCTCTCTCCATCTCCCCCTCTTGATAGGGGGTGAGAAAGAATTAAATTATTGTCATAATAGTCAGAGCTTTCCCATGGTGGTCAAGTGATAATGAGGTGTTGTATAATTACTGTAGAGTAGATAAATTACAATTGATTATAGTGTCTTAGAGCGTGTTTCAATCTATGTAATATTGAGATGATAAGTAATGGAATTATGTTGTTATTATAGTTATGACTATAGAATGATTTTAAATGTCACCCTCATTGGATGCATGATATACTTATGTTGAATGAAGTTTTTATGCTCTATTAATATAAGTGCATACTTGTTTACATATTCATATTTTTATGAATAAATATAGAACACAATCTAAGTACATATGTGTGTGTTGTTAAGGATTCATCATTGCATACAACTACCCTTGACCTACCCTATTTCCCTTATCTAGGCCTTATATGAGCACGTAAGATTCCCTTTTGTGTGATATGTCAACATGGGAAGGATAAGTGTTGGCTTCCTCAAGGGTTTGTATAGTATAATGGGAAAACTAAAATGAGACTATAAATACTAGACAAATGGCAATGATAAATAATACATCATTCTATAATTTGAGTAGAGTCTGCATGACCCTCCTCATCCATGTCCGCATCCTTTATATCTAATATACAAAACACCTATAAATAAAATACCTAATATCACCTCATGTCCTAGATAATGATCTCTCTCTCCTCGATAATATCCAACTATTCCTTAATATCGGCATGAAGTCACTATAATAATACATACTCATCTAGTAACCTGGGATGTAGACCAGTAGTCAGTTCTAGTGGGAACATTTCACCACCTCACCTTTCAACTAATCTTTATCCATCAAATATCACACATGTTACATATTATTAATCATAACTATATCACATATGTGCATGTGAACATTGTAATTTGATCCCACTCAATAAAACCACTCTCAATGGTGTCTTCAGGCACATATCATGTTAACTCATGAAGTGAAAACTTAATTTTCATCACCTAATAATCCTCATCACCTATGTAAACACATCATGAAAAATTTTTGACTATTATTTTTTAAATAATAATAAAAAACATATAAATAAAAAACCAATTCAAACATTCCATACTTTCAACTAGCATGACCACACATGCCTAAACTTTTGATCATGATTATTAGTTTGATTTCAAATGTTATATCGGCATTATTATGGACATTATGATTATTTAAAAACATTATTATCACTAATATTTATATATTTACTTTAATTAATTTGATTCAAAATTATGATTATTTATTGGCATAATTATCATATGATGTTAGATACTATTGATGTCTTTATGAACAAGCTTGCAAATTTCTATCTCAATGAACTAGGTTGGTACTAGAAGATAGTGGGTAGTAGAAAAAATGGAATAGTTGATTTTGATCAAATCCAAAAATCTATAAATATGAGGCCTTACCACATGAATTTGAACACATGATTATGCAAAGTTATAATGTAGAATTGATTACAAAGCTTCAATAAATTAGTGTTACCATGAAAAATTTATTCCAAGCTAAGATAAGCCACAAACCAAAGGTGCCAAGGATAGATGGAGGTAGCCAAACTTCCATTGCCAAGGACTTCATAAATATCATGATGAAAATTATGGTAAAAACCAAGCCTTTTTACTTGTTTATTTCTGATCTTGAGCTATATTGATTGGTCTTATGAGGTACAGTTATTTATTGGTTATGTACTTTCATTGTTTTAAATTTTCCTATTTTGTTTTGTTGTTGTTTTGAAAAACCAATAGTCATTGAGTTAAGAACCAGAACATTATAACTTAAATGAGATGATTTTAAATTGATTCATATGTAGTGGGCATATTGGAGTATTAGAAACAATATTTTGAAGGTCGTGAGACCCTAGATAGTTTCTGAGATCCTATGTTTTATGACTAGTTTTAGGTCAAAAGTAGACATTTCAAATGTATAAAGAATGAAGTCAAAAGCTTTGTATTATAACCTTTTGGGTCCATTATAGGACTCGGAAATTTTTTTAAAAAAAATATTTCACCAAGATAACTAAGGTGTATGTGTATAACATTTGGGATAGGCCATGGAGGGACTGAGTATATGGTCATGGACATGGAAATTGTTTGGATTAAAAATCAAACTATAAGTCCTAAGGACTTAGGTTAAGACCATATTGGTAAAGTGGTTACCAAACCATGATGATTATGAGATTGGTTGAAATTTCATGGATCTCAATTAATATTTCATTGTGTCAAGCCACTTGATGGTTTGGAGGATGATGTATGGAAATCTAGAAAAACATGCAAGGAAGTTGAGGATTTTGCTTTTGCCATCATGTAAGTTAAAACTATACATTCATTTTAATAATAGTTAGGTGGAAATTCCATTTTGTAAAACTAGAAGTTGTACCAATTAGAACTAACACTAAATATCATGAAAAAAATAGATAAAAGAGTTGTGGAGAAAGGAAGGAGGGGGTAGATGAACTAGGAAAAGAGATTGCAAGGTGAAAAGAGGTTGACAAGCTTCTCCTGGTCTACATTTGGTTGTAAACAAGTAAGTTTCAAGGATACTGTTTGAAACTAAATATTTACTGGGCATTGGATAGTTTAGAGGCAAAATACATTATGGTTTGGAGGTAACTGATAAACTCTTAAATTGACCATTGTTTATTGTTTTGACACAATATAGGAACATTTTCATGGTGATATTGTGAGTTCTCCTCACCCTTAGATGACATATAGGTGAATTGAAATGATACATTTCTCAAATATTCATGTGTTCATTGTTGGTTGTACATTACTTTGATTTACTACTACTTGGAATGGTTATTATGTATTGAGTTTGTATATGCACATGTTGGTGTTAATTTTTTTATTTTTGAGCATGTCCATTTACCATCAATAATTTATCTTCAAAATGGGTTATTTTATTTTTTGGGGTTTGAGTCTTTTATTGATTTAAAACTATCATCTATTTTTATAAACCTGAAAGTTTCCTTGAGACTTTTGCATCATGTTATTAGTATTGTTTGGATGTTCTTTATATGTCATTTGGTGCCTTCTTACCCTACCAACTAATGGTTAGAGTGGGTAGGTCAAACCCATTAATGGATGGGCTCATTTTTATCATGTGGATGGATTGATTTACATAGACAGGTTATTTATGGATGAATATCAGCTAGGTTAATTGCTTATGTGTACATTTTTTAATAAGGCTTGTAATAAAAATAATCTAGAAAATGGTGAAGAAAATGATCCTGTCTATGACCTTATTTTTTCATAATATCTTTGTGTAAGTCAATAACTAAAGCATTTTAGTATTTGTTGAACTATGAAGGGGAAAACTAGCCTTTATTTTTGTATCCTTAGTCGATATTGTTACATGGTTTTTTTTATAGCTCAAATTTTCACCTTTGAGAGAGTGTCTTCAAGCCTTCTCACTTTAGCCATGAAATGGGATTAGACCTAGGTCGTGGGTGAACTCTAAGTGGACCAAAACTCTAGAATTTGGGCTAGCTCACAAGTATAAAACCTACACTAATAACTATACTACTTAATTGGATTGGAAAAGGGAAATATGAAAGTTAAAACTAACAAAGAAACTTGGAGGTGATGCACCAAACATAAGGTCCTCAACTTGCTAAAGATATCACTATGAAATACTAAGCTACAATCTAATTATACCATTTAAAAACAATCCCTATCACACTAGTGCTTCAATATGAAGGATATGAAGGTTTTAAAAGCCTAAGATGATCAGCCAAGAGGTACTAATAGTAAACACTAATGACTCATTAGTTATCTAACTAAGAAAACCATGCATAACACTTTCTATGACCTATGAAAGAATACAAGCTTACATAGAGGTATGAATAAGAAGGATAAATGCAAGTAAGCATACTTACTATCACTAAGCACTCATCAATATAACCCATTCAAGATCAGTGTATAGAAGATGAAGATAGAATATCCATCTTGAATTGATTCCAATAGGCAAAACAAGACTTAATTTTGGCAAGGCTTCACCATAAGCAATTTGAGGCATGAATAGATAATATTGTTCTAAGTGTTTTCCTTGAGATTGAATTATGGTTGAATATTGGCATTAACATGCTTACTGAGACTTTACTCAAGTATCCATACATATTTTTATACAATTCTTGTAGGAACATGTTAATAGTATTCATTGTTATGATGAAAA